>APFE030534427.1:17907-28890 GCA_000404065.3 Pinus taeda | reverse complement strand
GTTGTATTTCACATCAATTCCATATTACAACAAACAACTCAACAAGACTACACTCCCCATAATAAGAACTTTTACGAAATTTTTTTTAACTAGTGCAACCATTTAAATTAAATGACTTGTATACACATTAATCCATGATAAGCATAAAAAACACTTACCCCTTTTTACATCTCACATTACCTAGATAAAAAAGAGTCATAAAATTTAACTATATTATAAATTTATTTTAAATTATTATCCCCACTTTACCACCGAAATTCTTCACTCTAGTAAATAGGTCTTCTTACAATATTGTGGGAACATATCATGGCTTATCAATACCAAATGTCCAATATGGAATTTGTTGATATGATGTTTTCTTTAATTAAACACCTTGACATAAATTAATTAAAAGAGCATAATTAACCCTTTATATGTGAATATTAATATGACTATTCTAGCATATCTTTGTCAATCACATAATAATTATTAATAATTAAATTAGAAGTGTAGGAAGCCTATTCTAAAATAAACATGCCTATCCATGTAATTACTTGTCTCATTTATGACCTAGATTTACTACTTATGAATTTTCTCCTTTATACCTTAGTTATACTCCATTGTGTAATCTAAGGTCATCATTTAGTCAATATGGAGGACTTGTTATAACCAAGAAGCCTTATATTAGACATTTATGTAGACAACAAGATAGGGTTGTTATAGTATCAGGGATTCTATATTTTCCCTTTTTTAAATTTAGTAAACTAAATCAAAATAGAAAAATACCTCGGTGACTTCAAAAATCCCTATCATAGATAAAAATAAAGTCATTACTTATTATGAGAACCATCTACTTCAGAAGATATAAGTACATTCACCATGATAATAATATTTGTATCTTTAGATTGAGATTTATTTTTAGTACTAGAAAAATTATGTGCCCTGTGTCTTTCCTTAGCTTGAATTGAAGTTTTGAGTTGCTTATTTCCATAGAAAACAAAAGTAATACACTTTTCAGGACATCAGACTATGAGTAAGTATTGCTGGCACCAATACATGTTCTTAATTTAGGCTCATTCAAATGGATGTTGGTTGGAGGATTGTCATGACAACAAGCAACATCAACAAAAATTTCCCAAATTGTTTTGGACCTATGGCCTATTTATTTTTGGAAACGTTTCAGGATGAGGGTTTTAGGACCTATGGCCTATTTTTCCTTTGAATTTGTTGTATCTTAACTTTAGATTGAGGGTTTTGTTCAGATTGATTGATGTCTTCTTCATTTGCAGTTATTTAGGTACAACTTAGGTTGAAGACTTACCCTAGAGGTTTCATTTCCTTTTATACTTAAATTCCTATTTTAATTCCATATGAGAGACAAGTACCATTCCTCATGCTTCTAGTTAATCAAACAACAATAGTTCTGAGGGTTTCAATGTTATTATAATTTGAAACAGAAAAGCTTCCTTCATGAAATGATTTTTCACAATCATTCTATAATGAATGATGATATGTTGATTGAGAAATACTTTCCAATGAACGGTTATAAGCACAAATACACGAGGAATTAGAATACTCAAGTAATTGGGGTTTTTCAAAACCATTTTAATCTCAGAAATGATCACATTCACCCCTTGTCTTTTCCAAATGTTGTCTAACTAGAATATAGATGAAACTATGATGAAAGAGTTATCTCTAATAGTTCTTGCAACATGACAGGTATGTGCAGGAAATTTTAGTTAGGATTTTATATAAATAAAAAGCGAAAATTAAGTTTATGGATGAGAAATGTTATTAACTTTTTATGATAAATAAAAACCAGATTGTGTCACCCTTCACAAGTATTATGCCATTTAGATTTCAAGGAGGAAATTGGCAAACCTTTCAGATGATATGCACAATATGAGCACTCGAAACGTCGATGCATAAAAGATGAGCACTGTGGAATATCTGAATTCAGTTTCTCAAAAACCACACCACAAAAATCTACAAACTGATATGCACAATATTTACTGACGATAAGTTGCCCCCAAGGAATGTCACACATTGGACATTTTTCAGACCATTTCTATCTCTCAAAGGTGAGATGAGTAGATACTACATTGAAATCATAATCTGTAACAATATCTAGATCACCCACTTAGGATTTTGTTTGTATCAAAAGAAGAGGTAGAAGCCTTAACAACCCTTTTACTATAACCCTAAAACAACTAAAGGAAATCCCACTAGCTAACCTGGTGGAACAAGTATGCACATTCATCACATGCCTCTACTATCTTAGCTCCAATGGATTTAAAATGGATAAAGGGTGTGATGGTTAGAATCCAATAAGTTTTCAGCCATGGATTAGGTTGAAACATATATGGAAAATGCACAATGAGTGGGTTACCAAACCCTTACTTTTATAGCAATGTGAAAAATATGAACAAGAACAATGAAACAACAAGTTATTTGTAACCTTGAAACCCCAAGTGATTAACTCAATCGTTGGCAGCTAGGAGGTATGGTATAGAGACATTAATGGTTGTCATATATGAGCGTCTATGAGCTATGGCTTTGAGAAAATTGGTGCAAATTAGGATTAACATCCCCGAAGATATTGCCAAATCACCCATAACACCCTCATACAAATCTCAAAGCAATATCCCTTAACCCGAAAACCATAATTTCTCATTATTACAGATCTGAAACTTTCAAAAGAAAAGTCACCATACACATGAATATAAACTCACAATAATCATAAATGAGTTTTCTAGCCAGTAATATATTTAACCCAAGTCTGGTCAAAATTACAAAAAATAAAAGAAAACTGCATGTCAAAACCATTCAAGTCATACAAAGTGAAATTCAAACATTGAGATACACAAAAAAATATGGTGCAAATACAGATGATAGAGGAAGAGGATGTGAAGAAAAGAACTTCGAAATGTTCTTTTAAAGGAACAAATATATATTCGTTTAAATATTCCCTCCCTCAATTATCTCAAAAAAACGCTTGATCAACCGTTAAAGGAGGGGATCACATTTTACCACAATGTCTATAAAAAAAAATCCTGAGATGTTTCCCATGAAATCCTCTCCACAACACTACAAAGTACATTATGTAATCTTAGCACAGGCCTTTTCCAGTCCTCTGCTTTTGGTTGCCAACATTTAATATTGCAAGGGTATCACCGAAGGAGTGATCACCATTATATTTCTTTATTTTTGTCTTAACACATTCAATATATCTACTCTTTATGTTTTCAATTTTTTTTAATTGAAAATCAGAAGTTTTTCTATTCAAATTTATATTTTACCCATTTTCAATACTAAATTAAATTAAATTTATTTTTTATTTTCTAATTAATACAGGAAAATGACTCTTTCAGGCATTGTTTCTAGTTAATTTTATCTGAAATTCGTTAAACATTTTTGAAAGCTTGAGTTTAAGTTGTTTAATATGTAGAATTCCAATGCCCTATTATTTTATAGTGAATTGAATCCATTTATAAATTCAAGAATACATTTTAAACAAAGAAAAAATCACAATCTTGCTTGATTGTGAATCCCCAAATTCTAGTGAAAAAAGCCATTTCATCTATAAGTTAAACTATGCCCTGATTTAATGTGATTTGCAACCCAAGGTTAAAATAGTTTGTGTGGTTTTAAATAATTTTTTACGTTTTCCTTATAACATTTGATATATTCTGTCAAAGCTTATTTGGTTTTTTGATATAATATTTAATGACTGAATGTTTATTAAAAAAATTCTCCAACAAGTTGAGAAAGAAAATTCATAGTTAAAAGAATATATTCCTTAGAGGAAACTAGTCTCCAAACTTTCATCTTTTTCCTTTCCAAACAACTATAATTTTTCCTAGAGCATTGTGCTATTTAGAATATCTTTCCTTTTCATTCGCACCATAGATCATATACTTTAGATGTACAAACAAATATATTTACATGCTACCCATATCCACTATAGAGTAGCTTCATTGTTATTTTGAGAACAATAATAGTCAACTAAACTTCTCAAGGGTTACATTGTTTCTACCCATATCATAATAACTTTTACCATTTTACCAAACTCTTTTTATAAAACAATGGATTAAAAATGCACCCATTAAGGGCATGGCTTCCCTCCTTTAGGACCCCACTCTACATTTTATCCCTCCCTATGTGGAAAATATGTAAAAACTACACTTTTCGACTACTCTAATCTATAGGAAATCTCCACAATACTTTCAATGTAATTGAAAACGACAACTTATTGTAGTTGTAGTAGGGTATCCACTTGTAACTTTTTACATAACATCTATAACTCATTTCATATAACGCAATAAGAAACAATTCAATTTAGTTGGTTTAAGGAAACATAATTTCCATATATGACCATAGTCATCTGTAGACATGATTTAAGCAACAAGAACAAACACTCATTTCTATTTTTTTGCATCTCTAGCTACAAAATATATAGAAATATCTTACATTGCATTTTTAGGCACTACACACAAAATATAAAGGCACACAAATGAATCAGAGGAGTTTATTTTTCACTAAAATATACTTTTTAAGGTTTCTTCTTAAAATTTATCCCCAAGAATAATTTTATTATACCTTAAAACCACTTTTGATTGTTTAGTATTTTCATGACCACAATCACTTATAGACATGATAATAATAAGAAGACAAAATGTTGACATCGCAAATTTTGGGATTTCATAAGCATACTTAATCATATTTGATTTCAATTGTCATGTGCATTAAGGAAAACTTCATTAAGGACTCTAAATCACCTAGTTGTTTCTTATGGTGATAAAATTGAGCTTTTATGTATTTAATTAAGGAATTTAAATCATCTAGTCGTTGCTTATGATGATAAAATCACTTCATCTATGTTTGAGGCTATTATCATGGAACTTTCACCATCTATCAAGTGTGTGACCATCCAAAATTCAAATTGAAGAATGCTTGTTATTGGGTAAGACATAATGTAGTGGTAGGACTATTTTGTGACCACCTACTTGGGTTCTAGTGCTTTTTTACTCGGCTCGATATACGTATTAACATAGATATATTTTAGTCCAATCTTTAATAAGAATTTATAGGGAATTAAAGAAAACAAAAACATAATTGATTAGTGTATAAACTATCAAGGTTAAAATATTTCTATATTGATTTGTTCTCTTGTCAGGGATTTTTAGTATTAGTATGGTGGGTTCTTGTGTTAATTTTATTAACCTATACCTATATTGATTTATTATTTTATTACATATTTTTAGTATTAGTATATTAGGTTCTTGCTTTAATTTTATTGTTCATTTGTATGAATTTCGTATTATTTTTTGAATTTAATTAATTACGATGAAGACTTCTCCCATAGCATGCCCACATGCATACCTCTTCACTTGAAAGGGATACTGTAAGTTTGGTAATGATAGAACCAATGCTTGATTGATCTTCTTCTTCAAGGCCTCAAAGGCTCTTTGCCAACGCTTTCCCCACTGGAAACTCTCGCCACTTGACATTATGGTGTGGAGTGGTGTTGCTACTACTAAAAATGAGTCTACGAATTTGTTCAAGTACTATGCTACCTCAACAAAACTCATATCCTCATAAGATTTTAGTAAACCTTACTGACCACTTCATGATGACCTCTGTCTTTGAAGGATCTATATCCAATTCTCCTCAACCTATGACCTATCCCAAATACACCAAAGGCTATTATGAAAATTACACTTCTTGAGATTTGCCAACAATCAGTGCATCTTTAAAGTCTCTAGCACCTTCATCAAATGTGAGATGTGCTCCTCCTATGTAGCAATGTATACTAGTAAATCATCAAAATAAATAATAATAAAAGAACTTATAAAAGTGCACATATATCATTCATTAAACTCATGAATTTAGTTGGTGCATCACATATACCAAATACCATAACTAACGACTCATAAAAACCTATTGGCGTAATTACATTCTAGGTTAAACAACATCATTGAATAATTTGTTAAATTGATTCAAATTTTTAAAATTTTGTTAATTAATTTTTTTTCCTTGTGTTATAAGAAGAGAGTAATTGACTACTTGCTTAAAGAAGAAATTAGTTAGACTGAAAAGTATGAAATGTCCTTTTTAATGAAAATATTAATGATTATTATTGAGGAAGACATTAACATATATACAATTTCTAGTGGCATTAGTATTATGGACTTACTGGAAAAGGAAGCATTGTTTTTGTGAAAATTCAGAGTTAGGCACACCTCTAACTAGATGGCGTGCAATGGGTGAAATCCCCATCACACTATTTGCGTAAAATATATTGAAAATATTATGGCAATAGTTGATGTTGGGTGAGGATGTGACAAAATGTGGAGTTGTATGAGTTGTTCAGGAGTGTGGTCATGCAAGGTGTCATGTGAAGGCATGGTTGTGCGAGAAGGTCACGAGAGAGATTCGTGCATGAAAACTTGATTTGAATGGTTGTAGGCCTATGCGCTCGTGCGAAGTGTGTGGTTGTGAAAAGGGATCATATGAAGTGGGTCAATGTAGCACGATGGAGTGGAACAATTAACGTATATATATGTGAGTGTTTGTCTGAGAGGAGGCATCCACAAATGGATTATGGGGGAGTTCTTTTTGATGGCTTTGTAGTGAGGGTAGACCACACATAACATGATTGGGCTAGTCATGTGAGTGGATCGAGCAACTTGTGTGAGAAATCATGTGGTTGGTTTGGGCAAGCAATCACACAATCAGGTAAGGTGAGTTGTGTAAGTAGACTAGGAAAGTTGTACAATCGGGCCAGGTGAGTAGTCATATAAGTGACCCAGGTGAGTCATGTGAGTAGTTATATGAGTTTTATAAGTTGGCCCAGGTTGTACCTCTAGGCATCTGGGCTAGGGGTTCTTATAGATATTTTTGTATCTTTGTGAGACAATGTTGGGGCATGCAGTGATATCGTAGAGAGAGAATGCGTATGACCATCGTAGAGATATATCACACCAAGATACCATGTGATAGAAAAATTTGGGTGACTTGTATAAAACTTTGGAGTTTGGTTGAGTGGATGGAAAATTTAGTGTTCGATCCAAATTTGGGGTTTCCAGTAAAGTGAAATTTTAAGTTTTTTAGAGAGTAACAATTTCGTACAAAGTTTTTTATTTTTTCAACGATTGCACCAAAGGGGCTTGATACTTGTACTATGAATTGTCTTGCGATGACTTTCGATTGAGACATTGCAAAAAATAAGCTTCTCAAGTTTTTGTAATTTTTCAAGTGTCACGACTTGCACTTTGTATATTGTATTGTTCTTATATGAGGATATTTTACAAGGGTGAACATAAGTGTTACCCACCCTATATATATGTGTTGATGGTGATGTTGCATGTAGATTCTTATATTGCACATTGTTAAAGAAAAGAATTGGTTAAGGTAATATTTTATAACACATAACTAAGAGGATAAGTAGAGGCATAACTCATTTGAAATAGCATTGTGCCACACTAGGAAGTTGTTGAACATGTCGATTTTACACACTTTATAGGACATGGTGTGCCAAGTGTGCCTTATAACCATGTGAAGCCCCTAGAATTGCGAGAGTCCTTTCCCTTAAGTGACAGACAAAAATGTAGTGGGAGACAATGAACAAACCAACTAGTGAACAATTTGTGGGCTAGTAGTGCACAAGGTCTTGAAAGATTTATGTTGGAGTATGGAGAAGAGACATAGGTTTTTATTGAAAAGGTGAATAATACTTTCCTATCCATAGTGGCTTCCCTTTATGATTTTTTATTAATGATTATTCCACTATAGTTGGAAATTGATGACATTTAGTAGGTATGCATCGTTCATTCATCATGTTATTTATTTGTTATTTGGATTATTATATATTTTATTCATAATATCATCATCAAATTGACTGATTTTCTTATTGTAGTGAGTCACTACAACTGCATAGTCTATGTAGATTGAGGGATGAAGATACCTTACTTAATGAAACCAGGAAGGAATTGTGGGTTTAAATTTAAATTGTGTAGGTTAGAAAGATGTTGGAAAAAGTGAAAATCCACTCAATTATAAGGTAATTATTTTCCATAGAATCATTCCTAGCTTCATGTTCAAATCAATCATTTCACACTTGGATATGCCATGGCGAGAGTCAATCTATGGACTAAATGTGCTGATGAGAACTTCAAACTCAAGCACACATGACTAGGTATGTTAATTTACATTTTCCTTTTATTGTGAAAGTTGTCCATTACTAGATGAATGCACATTTACTAAGTACACGAGGTTTTCAAATCAAATATACCAGAAAAATTAAAAGGAAAATCATAAGAAAAACTTTGATGAAAAAAAAACACCATTATGCATAAAAAGGATTGAAACACAAACATTATATGAAATTTTTGTTCTAGGGAAATTAGCATATTGTCTTGTCTTTGCATCTCTAATTCCATGAAACCATCAAAGAGTTCATTAAGGTATTTGATCATAAATTTCAAAATTTTCTTCAAGAAATTAAACTTTTAGTTGCTACCATCCTTATTTATTATATTGATGCATTCAATGAATAGTTTTAGTTTTGCCTAACCAAGAAGGATTTGAATAATTTGAGGGATGCTCATGAAATGGTGATAAATATAGAACAAAATATAGTGGCCTTGAGATAAGGTGACTTTCTTGGTTCATTAACAGAATCAAATTCCAGAGTTGAAACAAAACCTAGGGAAATATATATAATTGATTCAACTACAAATGCAATGGTAATGTTGATGAAGTTGTGGAAAAATTCAAACATCTATTTCAAGACATTAAAAACCAAGCGATTGGAATATAAATAATAAAAAAGGGCCAATATCAACTGAAGAGAAATTTTGGCTTTGACTATGATAGAGATATGTGAGAACCAAGGTCCATTGGTCCCTATGAATCGATGGTGTTTCCAGTATTAATATTTCCATGTTAAAGCTACTTGCCCTTAATTTAGAAAATGTATTAAAGAAGGTATGTTTGAAGACACACATGGGCCAAATGATGTAAATTTTCTTGATGAAGCTGATTTCATTTGAATTTTGGAGGATATGCTCTTATATATTCTAAACAAGATAAGAATGAGATAAAGGTTAAGAACGGAGGTGCTGACAAGGTATAGGAGATGTTTCATTGTGGCAGGGTTTTTCTAAACAATATATGAGTGAGATAGAGGGGAAGAGCATAGGTGTTGATAAGGTACAAGAGATATTAGGTGAAAATCCATGGCATAATCAAATCAGGGATACAACATGGAAAACGTATACCTCAAAGACTATCATAAATGTTTAATAGGATTTCCCCCATATCATAAGAGAACCAGACTAAAGTGAGAGTAAGTGTTGTTGATGTGACATTGGGCAATTTTTTTGAGTTCCCCCTAGGTTTGCAATTTTCTTCAAGGATTTATAACTTTAAGTACAATTTTAGGTGATACCATATTCTATCCAAGGCCCAACATCATTCAAGAATGATCAAAATATGCTAAAAAGGCATCATATAAGAAATTTAGGAAAATATTAGAACTCAATGATCCTAATGGAAGATTTAGTAGGAGTAAAACTCTGCCCTTTGTCATAATGTACTAACTAAAGAAGGAGAATAAGAAAAAGTATGATGAAATTGGCTTGAGACTTGAACATGTAGAAAATTTATCTAGAGAGAATAAATATGCTATAGGTTATCTATTACAATTCATATGAGAGACACCACATTGGTTTTTGTTGGTATTACTATACTTGAACACAAAAATGAAATCCTATAGGGAATTATAAAAATAAAATAAAAACTGAGCCCCTGTATCGGTTGTGAAAGTCAACAATTGTGTTTAACCCAAGTAGTATTGTGATGGATTATTATTCTCTCCACCTAATTCCTGTTTCCATAACTGGTGTGTTGAGTTGATAGTGAGTATATTTTTCTGAAGGATTTGATTCCTTTTGACCTAGCCTTGTACGTTGAAGAATCTAGGATTTACCTTGTGTACCATCCTCAAAATGGGTTGGGGGGGTTTCCCCAACATATGTGACTTGAGAAAAGCCCATTTTGAAAATTTTAATGTAACTTTCCAACAACTACAGTGGAATTCAATAGAATAAACTTTAATTATGTTGACTACATTTGGAAGATTCATGTAGAGTCGGCTACAAAAAAAATTTCCTCCTCAATAATGGTGAGCATAGTTTTAACCCCTCTCATTCATGTCAAAGCTCAAATAGGTAACCAAGGGCCACTCCTCAAATCCCTAGTGGCCGTTCTAGATTTAGATAAGAACACATAGCTAATTGTTTCGAAATATCTCAAAATATTGTGGTTATCTTTTGGTTTTAGTTTTAAGTTACCTGGAAATTTTTGTAGAGTATATCGAATCAATATTTCCCTATTTTTTCCAATTTTAATGATAAGGTTTGGGGTTTCAACATTGAATGTGAATGGCCTTTAGGTATTCAAGGGTTTACTTCTAGAAAGTATGTAATTAGGAAATGTATAAAATCTAAATATTAGACTTTGTATTTATCATTTGTAGAGGTGAGAATGTCCCTTGACCCTTTTTAAACAACCCAAACACTTTGTGAATTAGTAAGTGTAAAGGATGGACATGATTTTATATAGTATTGAATACTAATTACAAGAAATTACAAATATTTATGGTGAAGTTTGATTTTTTTTATATTTATCATTTTGTACACACACATACACACCTTATTGTTATCCCGAACCCATTATCCCCATAACATTTTGCGGTTGTCCTATAGCTATCATAGGAAGGCACCCCCTATACCCCATCATTAGTGAAACATAGGTCCTTAAATTTTTCTCTACAATAAGTATGATACAAAATAGGTATGTGCAGTGGAAGATCCATTGATTGGGTCACTGTCTTCGAAAATAATAACACAAGCTTGGGTTGGGTTTGCTCCCCTAAGTACAAACAAGTTTGGAAAATATCAAATGATGCACTTGTTATTATTTTATTGATACAATATTGAA
>APFE030534427.1:1249-13837 GCA_000404065.3 Pinus taeda | reverse complement strand
TCTCCTTCATGTAGATGGATATAAGATGTTATGTGTGTGTGATCTGAATTATGTGCATTGAAGATGAATTTGAGTGCCTATACATAGTGAATTAATGACCGCAAATAGGTGTGTCCTTTGGGGTTGGTCAGCTTGAACAATATCGAGTTCACTTGTACTTTTGAAGGTGAAAATTGAAAATTTAATTTCTTTATTTTGGGCCAACTTGAATACTTGTTTATGGTACAATAAAATAAACACACTTCCCTATTAGATGGTAACCCTTTAGTCTCCTAAAACACACCCCTATATGCTTATATAAATTCTTCCATTTGTTGCTTTTGTTCATTAGAACACCCCTTGAAAGATGATTTTTCTCTCAATGACATTTCGACAGATTGATTTCATCTGAAAAATAATAAAACATACACCTTTCTAGAACTGATCAATTTCTTGGCTTTGTTAGCACTTACCAACAAAAAAATAGAGTTTTCATTATGTTTGTTGATAGTGAAGGCATTTCCATCCTTAATAGGATGTTATTAGTTAGATTTCTACATTAAGGTTGCATCCCACATGTTAATATAGGGACTTCAAAATATCACTCCACATACATAAGGTGGAACTACATCTAATTCTACCTCATCAACAAAATAAATGCTACTAACAAATTTGATTCTGCAATGTTTTTTTACCTTTATCGTTGCCTCATTCTTGACCCATCCTAATCATTATGGGCTAGGATAGTCATGAGTCTCTAGTCCTAGTTTCAAGACCATATTTACTGCTATGAAAGTTTAATATGATGTTGAGTTCAATAGAACATCAATTTTAACGTTTTTACTTTGTGTCTTTATATGGAGGAGAATGGTCATTTCTTTCTCTTCCTCATCCACATATGGGATTCCTTTTGACTAATTACATGAATATATTGCCATCTTCTTCTTCTTAGCATACTTCTTTTATTTGTTTTAGTTTCATTCTAGATGAAACTTCTAACACTTCTCCTTTATATGATCATCCATGTTATAGTGGTTGTAGTGGTTGTTAGAATCTTTGCAGTAATGTGTTATCACTATTATATTTTTTTCTTTCCTTCTTTCAACTACTTATTCCCCTTCTATGAAGCTTCATGATGCTCTTTCTACTTTGACCTACTTTATTTGCCTTATTTTATCTTGGTATTATGTGTGTACATAATCTGCATCGATTGTTATCGGTTTAAACAAAATTCATTTTTTCCATTAATAGTTGTTTATAGCCCCCATATACTTGAGAAACATGCATGGCTTGTTTGGGAAGATACTCAATATTATTTCTAGATTGTTAAATTTTGTGGTGTACTCTTATACACTCATCCCCTATAACTACTTGAATTAATTATACTATATCCACTGGTCTCGTACGTACTCAATATGATAAAAATAATTTAAGAGAGTATTGAAATCCTCCCACTTAGTCACTAAAGGATATCCGTCTAGTCTTAAAGTGTTCATGTAGATTTCTGAGCAAGTTAAGGAATGTCCCTATAATATCAGATGATAAAATCAAATTTTAGATCCTTCATATATGTGGTGAACTCAAAAATAAACCTATGATTGATGTAATTATTCATTTAACTTCAAAGCATTAACGTCACCTTGATGTGGCTTGATGTAGACCTTTACCTCCCTCTTCAATGACAATTTTGAATGGTTCACGACACTCGAATTGCATTGTTCCTTTTCATGTTCTTGCTTGTATTCCCTCTCTAGTTCATCCCTATCTTGTGATTTCCCCTTCGAACTAATCTCTATGTTGGAACTTCCATCCTCTCCTATTCCTAGCTTGTTCACTAGAGTTTCCATAAGGAGCTTCATGTTATGGATGATTTCTATGACCTATTCTTCTAGCCTTGAGAACCTCTCTTTTGCCACATCTTTAGAGTTATTAATAGATTCAATGACCATGTTTGGGGTTTTTCTGCTTAAACCAATTTGGATCCCTTCCAACTTTCCACAAAATATCTAAAGGCACTTTATCTAATGATGGGGCCAGCCCACGTGATATGCCTCCAACGTATGCTGATGTGGGTGTACAAACAATTAATGATTAACAAAGATTTTTTATCAATTAACCGGCGCTGAATTTATGATGGGTCTTGTAATTGGTACATTGGTCCTTGGATATGTGACAATTGTCCCTCCTCGTGGATACCCCAAGCCCGCCTTGGTATAGGTGTTCACGAATTCGTGCCTAGGCTATTCACCCTGTCATTCTTTTAGTTCTATGAGCTATGCGCCCCTGGTGGCTCTTCGTGGTTTCAATGTGGATTTTTTGGTTGTGTTCCCCTGGTTCAAGCTTCGACCTCTCCCACTCGTCCGGCAAGGGTTATTTCAATCTGGTAAGGCTTGGCTCTTTTCTGTTCATGTCAAGTGCCAATTGTTGCTGTGTGATGATGATTAGTGCTTGTGTCTCTGCGCTCCTTTACACTTAATGTGCAGTCCTGTTTCTTGTGCTCCCCACAGTGGTTGCAATTGCTTGCTGGTTGTGTTGCTTCTGGTAATGGTCCTCTGGTTCGAAGCTCAACTTTTCCACGGACCAACCAGGGTTATGGTGCAAAGCTTCTCCGGCTTCTCTACCAATCTCAGGGTAAGGGCGCCTGTTCCATGCTATCAGTTTTGATTCTTTTTCTTCCTCAGTCGCCTAACATTTTGGCTCCTCACGAGCAGGGGAATCTAGTGTATTTGTTACAGTTGTGGCTTACCTCCGTCAGGTAAACAAACTAACCTTAATCTATTTATTTTGTTAAGTTATGAATACTCTTTCGTTGGTTTTGTCGACACTCATACCATTTGTTGGCTGTCGAGGTATGGCTGCTCGAGGGTTTTGGCACATGGAAACATGATTGCTCAACTAGACACGGGTAGTCGTTCTTGGTTTGCTAGTTGTTTCTGTTCGGCTCCATGCTATGATTGTTAGGGTCAATGTACTTGTCTTACATTTCACTTTCTGTACATAGCTTCGCTATAGGTTGACAATGCTATTTGGTTACTATAATGGGTCAAGGGTTACTGTGTCTGGTTCCCGCTTAAACATAAGCATGGGTCATGTATTTATGGAACGGGGTCCGTCTTTTGTTTTTAACAGAATGTTTATATATAAAGAACAAGAATGATATCTTTTTGTTTATATTGATTCAGTTATGAAACTGTATGGACTGTATATTCACTTACCTGGCGATTGTAAAATTTGATTGGTTGTCTTGACTCATTAATTCCAGCTTCCTACCATTCATTTATATATGTGGTTTCAAGTTTGATTGTTTGGTTGAATCCACCCACAACATGTGCGCCTACGTTCTTCCACTAGTTATTGTTATCACTTCCAGTCGCATTATAACCTGTAAGGGTATTACCAACAATCTCCACGGTGCATAAAACAAACGTAATCTCATACAAATAATATGTATAGTCTTAAGGACGTTGAAGAGGGGAATATACACAGAAAACTACGACTCTTCCCTTTCTTTTTCTGATAGTCGAACCCTTACATTATGTTCTGTCCTTCTTTTTAAGAGCATTGCTAGGAACTGTCACTAACTGTTGTTGGTTATGTTCGATCAGTTATTTACCGTACAGAACTTTTCTTTTTCACTTAGAATTTTTTTTAACAAAAGTAAATTAGTTATTTAGAGCAGTGACAGTAACTAACTCCTATTGTTCCTATTTATTGTTCACTAAATTAACTTAGACAACTTAATGAAATTAAAAAAAAACAAGCATGTTATCCATTCAGTGAATTGACTCCTCCATCCCCTTCAGAGACCATACCACCTTCATTTTGTCTTTGTCCTGTTAGCCAGATGCTCCTGCATCAGGCTCCCGGGGTAAGAGAAAATCATGGCTCCGTTCCATGAGCTCCTCCACAAAATAGCCAGCCTTCTGTATCTGCGTTGCGTCGAGCCATGAACTGTCCTCAATTGGACGGTCTTTCCATTTGACAAGGTATTGTAGATATTGCTTCCTGCGTGTCTTCTTGGTTATCTGAGTACTAAGAAGCCCTTCAATATTATGGGATTGAACCGAAGGCATATGCCTCATCCAAGAACTGTCTCCAACTTGGGTATCCTGTTCTGGCCATACCACACTATCTTCCTTTGCGTGGGCAGTATATGGGAATAGGTCTGCCACATTGAAAATAGGTGATATGCCTATATCATGTGGCAACTGGATTTCATAGGCGTTGGCTGAGAACTTAGGTAAAATCTTGCAGGGACCAATCTTTTTAAGTTTTAACTTATTATTTGCGCCCTTAGGAAATCATTCTTTGTGCAAGTGTGCAAGGACCTCGTCTCCAAACTTAAATTGTACTTCTCTCTGCTTTGAATCTGCTTGCTTCTTATATTTTTTCACGTTTTCTTGCAACTTTAATTTTACCCATTCGTGTAGTTCGCTCATCGCTTCGGCAAAATCTTCTCCATCCGCACTTCTCCGCTCCAATTTTCCCAAATCTCGCAGTTCATGTATTCCCCGAGGATGCATGCCATACATGATTTGGAATGGGTTGTGTCTGGTGCTACGATTTGGCGAATCATTATAAGCGAATTTTGCCTGAGCAAGAGCACGATCCCATAACCGTGAATTTTCCCCAATCAAACTCCATAACAAATTCCCCAAACTCATGTTCACCACTTCCGTTTGTCCATCAGTCTGCAGATGATACGCAGAGCTAAAATTCAATTGCGTGCCCAACTTTTTCCACAGAGTGCACCAAAAGTGTCTTGTGAATTTTATGTCCCTATGAGAAATGATAGATCTGGGCAGGTCGTGCAACCTAACAATATTTGTGAAAAACAGGTGAGCTACATACGTGGCATCACTAGTTTTTCAACAAGGGATAAAATGCACCATTTTTGAAAATTTGTCTACCACCACCATCACTGAGTCATACCCCCGCTGCGTTTTAGGCAGTCCAAAGACAAAGTCAATGCTAACTGAGTCCCATGGCCTACTCGGAATAGGTAGTGGCGTGTAAAGTCCAGTATTTTGACTATGTCCTTTCGCCAGTTGGCAGACTTTACACCTGTTCACATATCACTGTACATCCCTGCGCATTCTGGACTAGTAATAAAAGTGTCTGAGCTGCTCCAAAGTTTTGTCTATGCCGAAATGACCGGCTATACCACCACTATGTTTCTCCTGTATAATATTTTCCCTCATCGAACAGTCCAAGATACATAACTGTCCACCTCTGAAAAATAGTCCTTCCTGCAAATTGTATTCCAACCATGGACTTGTATTCCTCAACATGGGATTTCGCTAGGCTTCAAAGGCTTCTTTGACGTCTGTGTCGGTTTGGTACAAATTCTTTAGATGTTCGAATCCCATCACCTGTATTCTACTTTCCTATAAGAGCAAAGCTCTTCTGCTCAAGGCATCTGCCACTTCATTGGCTTGCCCACTGATGTGTTTTAGCTTGAAGTGAAACTCTGCAAATATTCTACCCATTTGGCATGCTTATGGTTCAATTTGTGTTGCTGCATTACATATTGCAGCACTGAATTATCAAAAAATAATACAAAATCGTTGCCCAGCAATTAGTGTCTCCAATGCTTTAAAGCTTGGACCATGGCATAAAATTCCTTCTCATACGAGGAATATTTATGCCTACTTTCATTCAATTTATCTCTAAAGAATGCCACTGGTCTATCTTCTTGACTGAGCATAGCGCCAATAGTTGTCCCACTTGCATCACACCGAACTTGGAAAATATTGTTAAAGTCGGGCAACCTTAAGATTGGCCTCTCTATAATCTTCTGCTTCAAAAGTTGAAAGTTTTCCTCTACTTCTCTGGTCCAACAAAAAGGCTAACTCGCCTTCTTGATGGTGTCTAGCATCAGCGCGCAGATTTCACTGAAATTCCTAATAAACTTTCGATAAAAAGTCGCCAATCCGTGAAAGCTACGTACCTCAAAAAAGCTCTTTGGTGACGGCCAATTAATGATTGTCACGATCTTTTCTGGATCCATCTTCAATTCATTTTCCGCAATTACAAACCCCAAATAAACCAGTTCCTTCTGCAGGAAAGTACATTTTTTTAAGTTTATCAACAATTTGTTCTGTTGTAACTTCTCTAGCACTCTTCAAACATGCTGAAGATGCTTTCCCTTCGTTCTGCTGAAAATCAAAATATCATCTAGTTAGACTATCACAAACTTGCCAATAAATTCTTTTAACATCTCATTCATCAACCTCATAAAAGTACTAGGAGTGTTTCTCAATCTGAACGGCATGACTAGCCACTCGTACAGCCCTTCATTGGCCTTGAAGGCTGTCTTCCACTTGTCTCCTTCTCTGATCTTGATCTGATGATAGCCACTCTTCAGATCAATCTTTGTGAAATAAGATGCCCAGCTAAGACAATCCATCATATCATCCATTCTGGGTAAGGGAAATCTGTACCGAATAGTGATTTTATTAATAGCTCGCGAATCCATGCACTTCCGCCATTCTCCACCCTTTGTAGGTGCGAGTACTGTGGGTACCGCACAAGGGCTCAAGCTTTCTCTGATCAGCCCCTTATCTAGCAAATCTTGCACCTGTTTATGAATCTCCTCATTATCTTTTGGGCTCATTTGATACGCTGCCTTATTTGGTAGGCTTGCTCCGAGTATGAAATCGATATGATGGTTGATGCTCCTCTTGGGAGGCAACTTGTCCAGTAATTCTTTGACTACAATGTCCTTAAATTCTTCTAACATCTCCTGAATCTATGTAGGCAATTCTAACTTTTCTATGTTCAACAACACAGTCTTAGTTCTCCTTACAACTGCATAATTCACCTTGTTTTCCTCAATCTGCTTAATAAACTGTTTTCCTCCTATCAACAATGCTTTTGTTCCACTTGCTTCTGTCGTATCCTCCTCTTTGATGGGTACAAGCGTATGCTTGACTCCATCTTTCACAAATTTGTAACAATTCGTCTTCCCATCATGCATCACCTTCCGATCATACTACCACGGTCTCCCTAGCAGTATATCGCAGACAACCTTGTCCTGGTATTTCCCAATGTGAAATTCAACCTCGCACTGTTCATAAACTATAGTTGGTGGCCTTTCTGCAGCCACGACACCTTGTAAGGTGTGAGATGCTTAAGTCGCTTCAATCCCAGCTTTTCCACCATCTCGGTGGCAACTAAATTGTCTGTACTCCCACTATCTATGATCAATTTACAGCACTTTCCATGTGATTTGCAAATCGTTCGGAACAGTGCCTTCCATTGGGTCTGCTCAGCTATCTCCTTGGCTGGCTTCAATAATACTTTATTTAAAACCAAAGACTCTCCTGTTTCTGCCACATTTTCTACCTCCTGTGGCGGCGCTTCAACTTCCTCAGGCTGCGCAACAAATGCTCCACTCTGGCTAGTGTGCTCGGCTTCCGGGCATTTGAAGGATCTGTGTCCCCACTTGTGGCACCTGTAGCACTGGACATTAGCCCCCCTTCCTCGACCATTTCCTCTTCCTCACTGATATGGCTGACCTCCTCTTGTGCTATCTCCCTTCTCTATTGTCCTTGAAGCTCTAGAGCTGCTGCCTTCTTCACTGTTAGTGGCAGTTCTCCCTCTGCCGTAGGACTGTCCTCGTCCTCTGTCATTTCCTCATCCTCTCCTATTATTTTGTTTCCTATTAATCTTTTCCTCAGCCTTTACAACACTTTGAAAGGCTTCTTCTATATTCTGCGGAGAGAGAATACTGATCTCATCCAGTATTTCCAGCCTCAAACGGTTCGCGTATCTCGCTGTCTTCTCTGGAGTATCATCAGTATAACCAGCCCTCAAGTTTACACGATAGAACTCCTCTGTGTATTCCTTTATGGTCATACCCTTATGTCTTAGATTCTGTATCCATCGGTAAAGCTCAACCTGGTAATCTTTAGGCAGAAATCTGCCTTTCAGTTTTGCCGCCATCCTTAGCCACTTCCTTATCGGTAGCTTGTTCATCCTCTTCTTGTCTGCCTGGACACTATCCCACCACAAAGCAGCGTGCCCCTTTAACTTGGTTGCAACAAATCTGACTCTTTTTTCCTCACTAATCTTTTCATTTTCAAAATACTTATCTAACTCACTTACCCAGTCTAGCAGAACATCTGTGGATAGAGTGCCATCATAGTTAGGAATCTCAGGTTTGGGTTTGCTTCTGACTAGCAATACCGATCTCAATAGTCTTAACTCTGGGGCTTCTTCATCTGATCCATATGTAGCAGTTACTGCCTCCTCTTCACTGTCATCCCCAAGTTCTGGGTCTCTTCTCCTTCCTGCCTCCACTGCTTCCAAGCAAGCAGTAAGGGCCCTTAATTCTTCCCTCAAGCCCTCATCTGCTGCTCTACGCACACCTCTTCCACGTCCTCGTCTTTGAACCTCCATATCCTGATTTATTCAACCAAAAAGCCTTTGATACCACTTTTTGGGGCCAGCCCACGTGATACGCCTCCAACGTATGCTGATGTGGGTGTACAGGCAATTAATGATTAACGGAGATTTTTTTTCGATTAACCAGCACTGAATTTATGATGGGTCTTCTAATTGGTGCATTGGTCCTTGGATATGTGACAACTGTCCCTCCTCGGGGATACCCCGAGTCCACCTTGGTATAGGTGTTCACGAATTCGCGCCCAGGTTATTCACCCTGTCATTCTTTCAGTTCTGTGAGCTATGCACCCCTGGTGGCTCTTCATGGTTTCAATGTGGATTTTATGGTTGCTTTCCCCTGGTTCAAGATTCCACCTCTCCCACTCGTCCGGCAAGGGTTATTTCAATCTGGTAAGGTTCGGCTCTTTTCTATTCATGTCAAGTGTACATTGTTGTTGTGTGATAATGATTAGTGGTTGTGTCTCTGTGCTCCTTTACACTTAATGTGTAGTCTCGTTTCTTGTGCTCCCTACAGTGGTTGCAATTGTTTGTTGGTTGTGTTGCTTCTAGTAATGGTCCTCCAGTTCCAAGCCTGACTTTTCCACGGACCAGGTAGGGTTACAGTACAAAACTTCTGAGGCCTCTCTATCAATCTCAGGGTAAGGCCGCCTGTTCCATGCTATCAGTTTCGATTCTTTTTCTTCCTCAGTCACCTAACGTTTTGGCTCCTCGTGAGCAGGGAATCTAGTGGATTTGTTACAGTCGTGGCTTACCTCCATCAGGTAAAAAAACTAACCTTAATCTATTTATTTTGTTAAGTTTTGAATACTCTTTCCTTGGTTCTGCCAGCACTCATTTCGTTTGTTGGCTGTCATTGCAGGTATGGCCACTCAAGGGTTTCAGCGCATGGAAACTTGATTGCTCCACTGGACACAAAATGTGTCATTCTCTATTTGCTAGTTGTTTTTGTTCGGCTCCATGCTATGACTGTTAGGGTCGGTGTATTTTTCTTATGAGTCACTCTCTGTACACAGCTCCGATGTAGGTTGACACTACTGTTTGGTTACTGTAATGGGTCGAGGGTTATTGTATCTGGTTCATGCTTAGACATAAGCATGGGTCATGTATTTATGGAACGGGGTCTTTCTTTTGTTTCAAACAGAATAGTTATATATAAAGAACCAAAATGATATCTTTTTGTTTATATTGATTCAGTTATGAAACTGTATGGACTGTATATTCGCTTACCTGGTGGTTGTAAAATTTGATTGGTTGTCTTGACTCGTTAATTCCATCTTCTTGGCATTCATTTATATATGTGGTTTCAATTTTGTTTGTTTGGTTGAATCCACCCGCAACCTGTGCACTTACGTTCTTCCACTAGTTGTTGTTATCACTTCCAGTCGCGTTATAACCTGTAAGGGTATTACCAACAATCTCCATGGTGCATAAAACAAACGTAATCTCATACAAATAATATGTATATTCTTAAGGACGTTGAAGAGGAGAATATACACAGAAAACTACGACTCTTCCCTTTCTTTTTCTGATAGTCGAACCCTTACATTATGGTATGTCCCTCTTTTTAAGAGCATTGCTAGGAACTGTCACTAACTGTTGTCAGTTATGTTCGATCAGTTATTTCCCGTACAAAACTTTTCTTTGTCACTCAGAATTGTTTTTAACAAAAGTAAATTAATTATTTAGAACAGTGACACCAACTAACTCCTATTGTTCCTATTTTCTGTTCACTAAATTAACTTAGACAACTTAATGAAATAAAAATAAAAAAACAATCACATTATCCATTCATTGAATTGACTCCTTCGTCCCCTTTAGAGACCATGCTGCCTTCATTTTGTCTTTGTCCTGTTAGCCATATGCTCCTGCATCATCTAATACCAATATGGTTCGTAAATTATCATGGATATTACATTGGAGATTTTATCACAACAAATTTAATAAATTTATACTTAAAATATGAAATCTATACTATAAGGGTTATTATTGTGTCATGCATACAATATATGAAATTTGGAAAATAGAGAATTTTAAAAAATAAAATGTCCTTCCCACCCCCTCTCTCTCTCCCTATACCCCTACCCCTACCCCTACCACTCCCCCTCTCCCAATCTCTATAACCTCCTACCCCTCGCCCTCGCCCTCTCCCACTCCCTTGGTCTCCCTCTCTCCCTCGACAATCCCTACACCTCCCCCGCTCCCACACCCTCTCACTTTATGCCCCCCTATCTCACTCTCTCCCCCTCCCACTCTCGCTCCCTTCGCCCACCCCTCTCCCTCTTCACCATTCCCATTTGTTCATATTTTAAAGTTGTTTTCTCATATTTTAGAGGCTACGGCTGGGAAAAACTTTCAGATATTGAGGGAGAACTACAAATGCGGGTCAAACAAATACATATGTATACACATGCATTATAAATAAATACTTCTATGGATGATTCTCTCGAGGATCAAACCAAAGGGGGACACAGAAGGAATGAATGTACCTCATCCAAAGGACAAAAACATAATAGGAACCAAATGGGTGTTCAAAAATAAAATCAATGAGGAAGGACAGGTTATCAAAAACAAGGCAAGACTTGTCTGCAAAGGCTATTCACAAATTGAAGGAATTGACTTTGAAGATACATTTGCACTAGTGGCCCGTATGGAAGCTATCAGGATGTTCTTGGCATTTTCTTGCTCAAAAGGATTCAAAATCTATCAAATGGACGTGAAATCAACATTTCTAAATGGGGAACTCAAGGAGGAAGTCTACATGGAGTAGTCAAAAGGTTTTGATCTAACAGCAGGAAAGGACTTAGTTTGTAAGTTGAAAAAGGCTTTATATGGGTTGAAACAAGCTCTTAGAGCTTGGTATGCAAGATTGGATCACTACCTACAACAACAAGGCTTCAAAAAGGGAGTGGCTGGAAGTAATATATACATAAAGACAGATGAAGGTAACTTACTAGTTGCTCTTGTTTATGTCGATGATCTAATTTTTGCTAGTAATAATGATGAAATGAGCCATGAATTTTCTCAAAGCATATCAAAAGAGTTTGAGATGTCAATGATAGGAGAGTTGTCCCATTTCCTTGGACTTCAAGTATCTCAAACCAGAGCAGGATTGTGTATATCTCAAACCAAATATCTAAAAGACGTGCTCAAAAAATATGGAATGGAGGACTCTGCACCCATGAGCACACCTATGACCACAAACTGCAAACTGAGCAAAGATGATGACTCCCCTCTAGTAGATGCAACTCATTACAGGTCAATGATTGGAGCCCTTCTATACTTAACAGCTATAAGACCAGACATAATGCAGGCAGTAGGAATGGTGGGAAGATTTCAATCTGCTCCCAAACAATCTCACTTATTAGCTGTAAAAAGAATTCTCAGATACCTGAAAGGAACTTTTGATTTCGGTCTTTGGTACCCAAAGAGCTCAACACTGACTGTAACTGCATACACCGATGTTGATTGTGCTGGAAGTACAGATGATCAGAAAAATACTAGTGGAAATGCGTTCTTCCTGGCAGACTATTTAGTATCCTGGCTCAGCAAAAAAACAGTTATTCATATCATCATCCACAGTCGAAGCTGAGTATATTGTTGCAGCAGAGTGTTGTACTCAGATACTATGGATGAAGGAAGCTCTAAAAGATTTTGACATATGTACAGATCAACCAATTATCGTCTATTGTGACAACACAAGTGCTATCAGTCTTAGCAAAAATATAGTGATGCACTCAAGAACCAAACACATACCAATCAAGTATCATTTGCTCCATGAGCAAGTAGCTGAACAAAACATCGTCCTGGAATATATCAATACTTAGGAGCAGATACCTGATATTTTCACAAAAACTCTTCCTCGAGAAGCATTCGAACATTTGCATCAAAATATGGGGGTTATTTCTTTATCATCACTCAAGTTCATTCATAAATATGGAGCAGTTTGATAGGGGGAGTCCATATTCATTCCTTTACCATTGATGTCAAAGGGGGAGAGCAGAAGAAAATTGCCATATTGACATCAATGACAATCTGTGTCCAACATGAATATGTTTTATTATTATCATATATGGTTTCATACTTTAACAAAACATTCACCAAGACTTCACAATGTTTTATTATTCAGTGGAATATTTTCCAAGATCTTACAAGATTTTATAATTCAGTGAAAGATTTGCCATGACTTTACAAGATAATATA
>APFE030534412.1:0-13522 GCA_000404065.3 Pinus taeda | reverse complement strand
TCTCCCTGGTGGTGCTCCAGTCCAGCAGTCTTGTAAAGCATTTCACCCCTCCCACTCTCTCGGGCTTCATGCTTTAGGGGGCATTTGTTACACAGTAAAATGTCACTACCATCATCTCAGTCTCCCTACTGTGTTACAAAACCACATTCACCTAAGCTCATGCTCCTTGAAATGGCTAAAAACCCTCTTTGCCTAAGTTAATTGAATCATCGCGTCTGTTCATTAAATAACCGCGTTGACCAGCGGAGGCTAGTGTATTTGATGCGCTGCCAGCGTGGAAGCACACGTGTTTTCCGCACTGGTCCGATTTTACGAATAGCGCACCCTCTGCTCGTGTCCTTGAGTGCTGACCAGACCTCCTCTATAGTTGATCTGCGATGCCAGCGCGCCAGCCTAGTTTTGCACCCGCGCTGATCCTGTTTAGGCGAATTTGTTCTAACAGCCAACCTTCCAGATGACTCCAAACTTGGCTGTTAGCATTGTTGAGGTCGCCATCCTTTCTCTGGCATGTCTGTTCGACTGACCATCCACTTATCTTGGGGGAAAGCTCATCCTTTACCTATTCATGGAGACTCCTTCTCCTTTATAAGCCTCCTCCATTGCTCATGAGCAGCTAGTTTGGAACATATAGACTTTGATTGAGGAATTCTTAGTGCATTAGTGCTGCTCTTTGTAGGCATTTGGTGTGTTGTGTGAGGATTGTTTTTGAGCTTGAGGAAGGTTATGAGCTTGTTGCCTTGTATGTGAGAGAGAGACCTCTTTGACTTGGGAGATTTGCTTCAAAGGTGAATGCTTGGAAGACATGCTGGCTGGAACCTCTAGAGAAGGACTCAGCGTCAGGACTTCGGTTGTACCTTACTCTATTTTCTGATTAATAAAGATAGATGACTACTCTTATGGTTCCATTTCCATTTGTCCTATGAATGATTAATGTAAATTGTATCCTTCCTGACTGATACATAGTTGTTTTTAGTAGATTTTACGCTTGTTTTTGTTCTCTCTTTGCTCGTGCAGGTGTCCGTCCGCGAGGATAGTGGAGGACTGTGATCGGCTGGAGCGAAGGAGCGAGAGGATCATCTCTTCAACAAACATAGTGTTGGAATCCAAGTAGGTTTCTTTTACCCACTTGTTAATTACAACTAGGAACCTGCAGTGTAGCATTGTTTGATTGTTGCTAGACCCCCTTTGGGCTAGTAGGGCTCGCCTCTATCCATAGAGGGGATTTACCTCTCCAACAGGGTTGTTCCTAAGTCAACTTCTTTGATAATGAACTGATTTCGACAAGAAGTGACTCGTTGTAGGAGGGCCTTAATGAATCCCACATCTACGACACAAAACGAAGCAAATGATTTTCTAGAGGTGAAAACGTTCTGATGATACAAGGTTCAGGGTGGCAGTCATGAAAAATGGAGCATGAAGGTATTGCAATGGATGAGGCATTAGCTGGGTTAGTGAATTCTCTTAGCGGCTTCTCTTGAACATATCAGTGACACTGAAATGGATCAGTAGCGTTAACCCCATGGATGGTACAAAGGACCAATGGTGATGGTGAACGGAATAACCCAACCTGACTCAATCATGGTGATGGAGTGAAAGTGTCATGTTCAAGAGTGACCTGCTACCAATGAAGTGCTTCAAGTTTTCTTCCCTTTTTCCCCAGTCATTGCTGACTAGTACCTCTTTATTTTTATCAAGCTTGAGGAGGATAACATATGCTTGTTCTATAATTTGCCCTTCAGGCAAACCTGTTGCTATGTTTTAGCAAGCCCAGCAACAGTGAAACTAGCTCTTGCTCAAATGGACAAGTTTGTCACTACTGTTTTAACAAGTTTAACAGCAAAGATAACTCGGTCCTTTTCATGTTTAGAGATTTTGAAAAGAGACGGAAAGGAAACTCCAGTAGTCCTTTTTCATGGCATAATCCCTTAAGTCTGAAAAAGTATAAAATAATACAAAAGGGATGATTTTTTGATAGTTTTAGCAAGCCGAACAAGACAAGTGCTCGATCTTTTTATGTAATGATCCCTCAGGTCCAAAAAAATTAAAATATAGAGGAGGTATGGTGCTTCCCTTTGCTTTAAAGAGCTAGAATGGTCAGTAGATTAGAAATATTTTCATATTTTATGAGTCTAAAAAGAGCTTAAAAGAGACTTGTTTTTTAGGATCGAGTGATGTATCGAGGTAGCAACTGGTTCCAGGTAAGTTTGGAACTTCTTAAACACGGCAGTGTAACAAGGGTGGCTAGTAGAATCACTCATTGTATCTGTTCCTCAAAAGGGTAAACAATCAAGTGGAGGCGTATGATCGGCTAAAAGAGTGGTGGTGACGGTAAGAAAATGACCAAGGCTCAAAATGTTGATAGTAATGCAATCACAAAGGTTAATTACCGAAAGGCGGGTTTATTTTTTAATGAGCTTGAACCTTGTGCCACCATGTGCTCAGTGGTAGGTTTATTTTTTAATGAGCTTGAACCTTGTGCCAACATGTGCTCAGTGCTAGGTTTATTTTTTAACGAGCTTGAAATTTTCGGAAACATTGCTCGTACTAGTATTTTGATGATGCCTCTTGGTAGATTTATTTTTTAATGAGCTTGAACACTACTATAACAAGTGCTCATTGCCTTTCCATGCAGGCTAGAAATGATAGAGCTACGAGGTTAAAGGGTTGAGAACCTACAAACTAAGAAAATCAAAGGTCATTTTTCACTTGCATACAAAGGTTTGCATGCCCCCGGGTGTTTCAGTAAAAGGAGAGTTTCCAGGTTACCAAATGGAAGTTCCTGCGGTTAGGCAGGATTGTTTCTGTCGGTAGACAAAAAACTCTTCCTTTGCTTTGTCCATCAAAATAGACAAAGGTGAATGGTGTGAGCTTCCAATCACATAATGCATGAAGGTGAATGGTGTGAGCTTCCAATCATAATCGTACAAAGGAAATAAGTGTATCAAACTGATCACATAACCTATACAAGATGTTTCTCAATCCAAGCATTATAGCCTTTCAAGAAATTCTCTCTTTTCCTTTGGGTTTGCTTGCAGAAGCAGACTAGGGTGCATGCCCCCTAAACTTCATCACACTCACCGAACTACTCACCATAATTAGGTGGATGTAATGAAGGTTGAAGAGACATCGTTGATGCAAAGAGACCATTTAGGGATGATGGTTGACTAGTAGCCATGTTTGAACCGTGGAATGAAAGCTGGTCAACAAGTTGTACCATTCTGCCTTCATACGGGAAACACATCACCCGAAAGAGTGAGGAAACATTAGCTCACATGCTATAAATGTAGTCACGCCCAAGGATTATATTATAATCTAGTGGCCCTTGGACTACCATCACATTCAAATGAACAGTTTTCGTTCTCAAATTTATAGGCAAATTTGGAAGGATCCCTAACAATCGACTAGTTCCTTTATTGAAGCCTGACAAATTTTCAATCTCAGGCAAAAGCGATGGCAAACCAAGCACTTTCCAAGCAGTTGAGGAAAGGATACTCACGGAAGCCCTTTCATCTATGATAGTGCCAACCATGATCATTCTGTAAGCTTGTACTATGATCTAGAATGGTACATTAGATGGTAGGTAGGGTCCCGCTAGTAGATTCCAATCAAAGTAAAAAACTAGATTGCTTGGAGGAGGGACCGAATAAACAGCCAGATGAGTCTCTTGAAATGGGGAAATTCCTTCCTATGGTAAAGGAATGGGTAGATTGCCCCCATGTTCATCATACTCTGTGTTAACAAAAAGAATTTGAACAGTGTTGTTCTCATTCTCTTTGGAGACTGTATCATCTGAAGGTGGACCTTCTGAAGACAAGACTGGGTCGACTGCCATCTCGACCTGTTGACTTTGGTTCGATGTGGACTCAGAGGGTTTATCCTCAATAATAGGCGCTGCGACCGACAACAGAGATATGTCAGCCAGATTTTCAACTAGCGATGGACTTGGCAAGTGTTTCTTGTATCCACATGGAAGTCACTGCGGTGAAGCAGGATGGTTATCCAAGACTCTTTTAGCTTCATCTAGAAAAGGACAATGGTGAAGGGCATGATCGCCTTCACATATCCATTGACTTCATTTTCACTAGTCGATGGTGTACTCTCAACATGATCGACAAAGGTCAAAGACACCGATTGTGCAAGCGGGGAGGCCAGTCTCTCAACATCCATTGGATGCAAGGAAAATCTCGATGATAGTGGTTCCCTTTGCAAATTACACATGCAGATTTGGGTTTGGAAGGTGCAGTGTGTGGATTTTCACCAGACGATGCATGGTTGCCCCCTTGTGCGACTGGATTCTTCTTCTTCTTCTTCTCCTTCCCTTTCTTCTTCTTCTCAGCTACTTAGTTTTTAGTGTCACTAGTTTCACCAAGCGAAGAAGAAGAAGGAGAGGGAGAAAAAAACAAAGTAGAAGGTGGGGGAGCAAATCCAGTATCATCTGGTTGCCGATTTGATTGTTGAGGAATTACGGTTTTTTGAACGACATAAGTCGAGAACAAACAAATTGGCAGGCCAATTGTGAATCCTGGAAGGGAAAATGTAGCCATATAAGGAGCACCAATATCTCCCCAAGAGGAGAAAGGACTAGAATTCCCCCCCAAGGGGAAATCCTTGATTGGTGGACTCCATTATCTCAACTTAAGATCAATGAAGGAACAGGGATGTTATTCTGAATTAAATAAATTTTATGACGTTTTGACACAACTTGCTTTTTCAATTTTTAAGAGTCGATAAAAAGCTAAAGGTGACTCTAGTCGCCTTCAATTTTTAATGAGCTTGAAGTGACAAGTGCTCAGATGGACCTTTTCTTTTAAGGAATCAAAAAGGAACGAAAGTGACTACTTTGGAAATCTAGATAGAGGGATTACCAAACCAATCACAAAACTGCAATATACACCTCGGTGGTAAATTAAAGAGAAATTACTGAAGACTTTACATACGACAGTCAATCTTCCTAAATGTTGTTTTCAATGCATTGCGATCGAGAGGGTGGCAGACACAGCTTCCTAAGGATAAAGGATATCAGCCTATTGTGGTCTCCCAATATATACTTGACGGTACTTGGAAGCACAAGTCCATACTGGCACTTGTCATATCAAAGAGGAGGAATCACCCAACCTACGATCAAAACGCTAGTTACTAGGCTTTACGACGCCAGAATACGTCTCTAGCCTAGACTTCTAGATGTTGTGAATTAGGTCCCAAAGCATTTTTATGTTCATTGAGGTTTATTTTATAGTTGATATTTCTTAAGAAGTTTTCCTTTCAAGGTTCACCGTGTGATGTAGATGTAAAATTCCTAAATATGCAATCTAAAATGATAAACAGTCATTTGTTTTCTTTTCGCAATGAAAATCCTAGCTACTAAGGAAAGAAGAGTACGATTCTTTCAACATAGAGCAGAGAGCACACAATAAATGCGCTTTTCCTAAATCAATTTCCGCATGCAGTCTAAATGCAAATGCACATGCATGTATTTTCTTCTCTATTTCCTTAATGTGAGAATGCTAAAAAGAAAACTAAGTACAGATCTGAACTACTTTTCTTCAAAGCGATACTTTAGCAATTTTCTTTTCAAAAACAAAAGGAAGACTAAGATAACACTTTCAATTTTGAATGGAAAACCATTTTAGACACTTCAAAGAATTGACAATTCAAATCAACTACAATGGAAAAAGTACAATCAAATATCTAAAAGAGGAAGACTTTACGACACTCTTTTTCTTGACTAAAAATGACAGTTACGACACTTTCGAATCAAAAGACGACAGTTCAATTAAGCTACTTTTTGCAAAGGAGGACTGTAAATGATGAAAAATAAATAAAAACATTTACCATTCCTTATCAATGGAGGCTGAATAATATAAAGGAAGAAGGCTTCAACAATCATATACTAATCATAAGCAGCAAAACTACTAAATAGAGCTGAAAACAATGAAGAAAAAACCAAAATCCAAAGAAGGAAACAGTCTCATTCAATCATCGCACCTGTCCTTAAGGGAAAAAAGGAAGCATCTCACCTATAGCACATGGGAGGTGTGATGGTCTAGGGGCGAGAAGCTTGGTTTTCAATCACAAGTTGCAGCCAAGTTCAGTGATTTAGGCCGAGCTTATGATGGACAGTAAACACAAAGTATTGGGGTATGATATTATGAGGTTATTGAGCTACCACCAGGGCACTTAGGATGTTTGCAAGTCAGATGTTCAGTTCATAAACCAACTTGGAGATTGACTGAAGTAGCATTGATCTACTTTGCAGTTGCATAGAAAAAGCAGTTCGAAGGTTAGCTGGCTTAACTTCAAGCTCAGTCTGTAGTTTATAAAGAAAACAATAGTAACAAACAAACAAACTATTTTCTCCCCAGTGGAGTCGCCATTTAATTTTTGGGAAAACTAGTGTCTATTAAAATCTACTAGTCCCACTAAGACAGGTAGCTATCTTAGAAACAAACAATTCAAAGTAACTTGTGTTTTCCTTTATGGGAGATAGATAAGAGAGAAGCAGAGAGCACCAACCTTAGTCTTTCACTTGGCTACTTTCTTGTTTCCTCTCTCCTTTGATAGAGCTTCGTCACTCCTTTCTCACTTGTCCCGCTTCAAAGAAAACCTATAGAGGCAAAGCAGCAAAATACCATCAAAGCATAGAGATCTATGATACCATAAACAATGTAGAATTAGATGTACATTAACCATACAATTGCATTCACAAATACAAGATTCAGAAATATGCAAGTATATGGAGGAAAACTCAAATAACTTTATTGATAGAAGTAGAAGAGAGGATTACAACCTAGCTGTCTGATCCAGCGCCATCCTGTCAGCATGAAAGCTCTCTTCACCTCATGAAAAGCTATATCACCCAACAATACAATGTCTCAAAGAGAAATGATACAATTGCATTCACAAATACAAAATTTAGAAATACGCAAGTATATGGAGGAAAACTCAAATAACATTATTGATAGAAGTAGAAGAGAGAATCACAACCCAGCTATCTAATCCAACACCATCCTCTCAGCATGAAAGCCCTCTTCACCTAATGAAAAGCTAGATCACGCAACAATACAATGTCTCAAAGAGAAACCAACAACACTTCCTTACAAATTACAAAATTCCAGCCCCCGGATCTCTAGGATGAGGGATCCATATATAGATATTTGCAAGGGGGTGAGTCAGCTTCTGGGTTTTTGATTAGTGTCATTTCACTGATATTTCTTGGTCCCACTTGGAGATTTCATGATCTCTTACTCATCCCTAGGTGAATTTAGAGAGGCAAGTGTCATATGAGTAGTTTCTAGAAGATTCTCTGGGTTTCCACCTAGCAAACTACCTCTGCCATTTGTCTGCTCTCACTCATCACACCCTACAGAAGGGCTTTTCAGTATGCATCGCACCCCTTATGTGTAACAAGTGAGATGCATCGCACCCTCAACATGGAGCAGTATATATGGTCCAGTTCGAACCTAGATCTAGGATTACCTGGTCCATTTCATACTCACCAATTTGTGCAGTCAACCTCATTTCCCTTCCAGTGCACAATGCATCCTTCCCCAATTTCTAGACTACACGTGGTTCTCCTGACCCTGTACACCTATTGATCAGTTCCTGTAGTCCTTTAACTCCCTTGCTATCATGCAACAGTTTCATGCATGTCTCCAGAAAGGTAGTGAGCATGGAAGGATCCATTCCTGGTTCTATTTGATCCTTACTACCTGAAGTGGAGGCCTTCATGAAGCTCTTTTTAGCTTCCATGAGTGTCTCCTTTGTGCGTTCTAAGTCAAACTCAGGTTCCTTTGTAGGAGCCTTGTGAACCCATGTACTTTCCTTTGTCTGCTTCCCCTTATCCTCTCCCGTGGTCATACCACTTTTGAGCATCATGTTTACATTCAGATCTTCTTCGCGCGGCTCAGACCTCATAATTTGTATATTCTAAGTTAGAGGAGGCTGGAATACCCCTTTTCCACGCATCCTCATGATCAATGTAGGACATCCTATTGTTTCATGATCAAACTAAGCACAATAGGAACATGATATCCTTATCGGGTTGGTACAATCATGGGCATAGTACCCTGGCCCCCCACATTTGTAACAAATTAGTTGTCTATAGCCCCTTCCTGGTCCCATTCCACCTCGTCCTTGACCGCACCCCTAAAATCTAGCGCGCACCATCCCCGCATCTAGGTTGAGGGCTCGCGTTTCAATCTGCATCCTATAGGAAGGGGTTTGATCCATCATTAGCTTGTAATTGCAACAAGTGCGTTCATCCTAACCTACTGACCTGCAGAAATTACAAAACAATTGTTGGGGTGATTGTGTATACTTCTGCAACAAATGGCAAGTATCCATTGTGTGTTTCCCTCCTATCTAATAGATCACGCGCCATAAAGAAAGTGTCGGACTCAGCCCTGCCTGTGCCTCCGGTCTCAATGGCATTGGCCCTCCTCCTACCAAGTAGTTCATGAACACTGGACAATGATCTTTGTCATGGCCCTGGCCTTTGCATTTTCTACACCATACTTCCTCATGTGCCTCTAGCTGTGGTGCCCTATCCTGCTTCAAATTTTGCATTTCCAAACACAGATTCTGTAGTTGCACATGGATTTGTTGGACTCCCAACCCAGGGTCTTGTATCTGGGTCTCATGCAATCTCATTGCCATTTCCAACGCTTCAGCCTGGTTGGAAAGTTTCTGTTGTGAAAGCGTTGTCCTCAAGTGCGGTGTCAGAGATGCTACAAACCATGCATGATGTTTTCCATCCATCAACATCATATTGGCTTCACAGATCGTACTCTTCAGCTGCTAATCCAGATCCCAGGGAGTCTCGCCCAAGAGCATTGCAATCTCTTTAAACCCGATGATTGATTGTGTTTATGACTTTGGCCTGCTAAATTCCTTGTTCAGCGTGGCCTAGATCTCTACTATCCCTACGTTTGGGTGGTTGTTAGAGTGCTTGATATACCAAGTTAATGCGCGACCCTCCAATGCACTCACCAATGTAGCCTTCTTAATATTGTTGTCTGTGACACCTTGTGTTTCCCATACTACTCTTAGCATGAACTAGAATTGGTCTGGATCTTCATTTCCTACTCCTCTGAATACTGGTAGTTTGATCGTGCTCACCATACTAAACTGTGGAGGTGGTGGAAGTGGAGTGGGTGGAGATGGAGGTGAGGGGGTGAAATGGGTGGGGGTGTGGGTGGAGGTGGTAAACGCGGAATTCGTTGCCTTATTAAACTGACCGCACTTCTCAAAGAAACCTTAGCTAGTTCTTCCTCGCTCTCTCGCGAGGGTGAAATTAAGGGTCTGTTTTATAATTCTTCACCACTTATGCTTTTGTATATCTTCCCACTCCACGTAGTTCCAAACATTAATTTATTTGCATAACCCGCTTTTCACACAATAGCATCTTAATCCGTGTTAAAATATTTAATATACTTACCTCGTGGTTCTTTAAGAAAATTTCGTTCTACCTCACTGTAGCTCATGGTCATGTCTACCGCAAAATCAGTGATAAATCCTCCTATTATCCAGTCAAGCCAATGGTCCACAGCTCACGCGATCATATCTTCTGATGCTTCTGGTCTGCGCACTAATTCTGGAGTCCACACTATTGGTTTGTTGAGCCTACACCTTCCCTAATTATCAACTAACTTCACGATCCACTCATATAGCTCAGAAGGAAAGGATGCAAAGAAAATTTTGTGGATTTCCATATACACGTAGCGCTCCAACCACTATTCCTTAGATACTCGTGGAGTTTTGTTTTCCTGTGTCGCAACTCGTGAATCTTCTTGTCCAACCACTCTTCAATTTCCTTCTTTGTTGGGTTCCAATGGCACGACATCAAACATCCCTTATGCAGATCCCAGTCCCAGCAATGGAACCATTTGTTGGCTTAGTGGGGCCTAACCCAGGTTCAGAAGTGATTTAGCTAAGCAAATCCCGGTAATACTGGCTCTTTCGACAATAGTCCATAGAGCACATGTTGGGTTGTGTTATATTCTTTCCACGTAGTTAACAGGGGGTTTGAAGGGCATCCGTAACCCCACTTTATGGGGTCTCGGGTAGTGCCCCATAAAATTTTGGATTTGGACCCTATGTTAGGTTGGGCAGACCCACCTATGGTTTTGTGCATGATTTTTGCACATGTTTTTTGGACGTGATGGTTTTCAGTCCTTTGTATTGGACGTGATGGTTTTCAGTCCATGGTATTGGATGCTTCGACATGTATAAATATGTATTGTAACATTGAAAGGAATATAAAGAAAAATCAAGTTGGTAGTCTTGGTTTTGGGATCCAATGGGAAAATCTCTGTGTATATGTGTTTTATGTGTTATGCTCTCGCATTTTTTATTTTTTAGTGTTTTAGAATTCATATGCAGGTAATTTCTGTATGGGGTTAAAACCTACATTTGGAATCAAACTTGTTTTTGGCTTCAAGGGGATGCCTCTGTTGCTGAGGGGTTTCACTCAGGCCTGTGGTAGACCCTGTTCAGTGGGAGGTCTGCGAGATCGATTCTAGTGGTGAAAGAAGATGGCGAGTGGTGGAAATATAGAGATCGAGAAATTTAATGGTCAAAGTTTTGAGTTGTGGAAACTCAAGATGGAGGATCTATTGGTGGATAAAGATCAGTGGATCATGGTAGATCTAGGTACTAAACCAACGGGAGTGACCACTGAAGAATGGAAGAAGTTGGATCGGAAGGCAAAGAGAAAAATATGATTATGTGTCTTAGATTCAATATTGCTGAATGTATCAGAGGAAGCTATGATAAGGGCTTTGTGGGACAAGTTAGGGACTTTGTACCAATCTAAGTCTCTGGTGAATAAACTGTTCTTGCGGAAAAAGTTGTATAACTTGAGGATGAAGGATGGAGACATGGTGACAGAGCATCTGAATGAGTTTAATACTATGGTAAGTTAGTTAGCATCTGTTGATATTAAAATTTCAGATGAAGATAAGTGCATCAGTTTGTTGTGTTCTCTACCAAATTCGTGGGATAGTCTGGTTATTGCAATAGGTAGCAATGCAACATTTTGATGAAAGAGTCTCATCCTTGCTAACGAAGGAGATGAGATGGAAAAATATGGAGAGCTAGAATGGTGAAGCCTTTTCTATACGAGGATGGTCCCAGAAAAGAAACAAAAATAAGTCATCGAGTGGGAGATGTAAATCTAGAGGGAGATCTAAATCACCAAGAAAACCTATAAAGGTGGTGTGCTAGAAATGTGGAAAGGAAGGGCACTTCAAAAGGGACTGTAAATTTAAAGCTCTTGATAAAGGAAATGGATCTAATGATGCTCCTTCTACAGAGGTGAAAACCACCTCAGATGAAGGTGGGGATGTGTACATGGCTTCTTCAAGTACACATGTAGATCATGAGGCATGGTTAATTGACTCAGGTGCATACTTTCACTTCACTCCTCATAGAGAGTGGTTTTGCGAGTATGAGAAATATGATGGTGGTGATGTCTTCTTAGGGGATGACAGGAAGGCTAGAATCATTGATCGTGGAAAAGTAAAGTTGAAGTTGCAAGGTGGAAGGGTTAGAACACTTCAAGGTGTTTTATATATTCCTGCATTGGCCAAAAATCTGATTTCTATAAGCAAGCTGGATGATGCAGGTGTAAAAACAGTGTTCGAGAAGAATACCTACGAGATGGTTCGGGGACCACTGGTATTGATGCAGGGAGTTCAGACTGGAACTCTATACAAGCTGCAAGGTAGCATTGTTGTTTATGGGTGCAACACTTCTGTGGTTCCTGAAAATGGAGCAGAAAATCTAGTCGTCTCTGGAGAGAGGACCATGCTGTGGCATCAAAGGCTTGGACATATTGGAGAGAAGGGCCTTCGAATACTTCATGGTAAAGGTATGGTAGAAGGTATGAGTAATAGCTCTCTTTATTTTGATTTCTGTGAAAATTGTGTATATGGGAAGCAGAATCAGGTGAGTTTCCCCTCTAGAAGTAAGAGGCCGAAACAGATATTAGAGCTTGTGCACAGTGATGTGTTTGGACCTGTGAAGGCTCCATCACTAGGTAAGTCTATGTACTATGTATCATTTATATATGACTTCTCAAGGAATACATGGATATACTTCCTTAAGAATAAATCTGAAGTCTTTGATAGGTTTAAAGAATTCAAGGCTCTGGTGGAAAACTAGACAAAGAAGAAGATAAAGGTGCTGAGGACAGATAATGGTGGAGAGTTTTGTAGTAAGGCATTTGAATAATTCTGTAAGAAGTGTGGTATAGCACGGTAGAAAACTACTCCATATACACCTCAACAAAATGGAGTTGTAGAAAGAATGAATAAGACGTTGATGGAAAGGGAAAGAATCATGCTCAGTGGTGCCAGGTTAGGACAGGAATTCTGGTTAGAGGCGATGGATACTGCATGTTACCTGGTCAACAGGTCACCTTCATCAGCATTGGAGGATAAGACTCCACAAGAGGTATGGACTGGTAAGAAAACCTCTCTTTCACATCTAAGGGTATTTTCATGTGATGCATATGTACATGTTCCAAAGGAGAAACGAACCAAGTTGGATAGTAAATCTAAAAAGTGCATCTTTATTGGGTATAAGGATGGTTTAAAGGGTTATAAACTTTGGAACCCAATCACATAGAAGGTTGTGTACAGCCGAGATGTGGTGTTCAGAGAGGTGAAAGATGTTATTAAACAAGAAGTCCAACGAAAGGAACATGAGAAGATAGAGTTTGAGCTAAAGGAGGAAGAACCAGACTCTACAATAGAGGAGGAATCAGAATTTGAAGAGCCACAAACTCTGAGTGTAAGAAGATCAGTTCGAGAAAGAAGGCAGCAAGAAAGGTATAGTCCATCTACTTTCTGTTCAAATTTTTCTTTATCTATTACCGATGATGATCCCAGAACTAGAAAGGAAGCAGTGGATTCAGAGGATGGAAAACTCTGGGAAGAGGCCATGGTTGATGAAATGGCATCTTTGCACAAAAATGAGGCTTGGGATCTAGTTGATTTTTTGGCTAGAAGGAAACCCATTCGCATCAAATAGATGTTCAAAAAGAAGACAAATGCAGAAGGAAAAGTGGAGAAATACATAGCTCAGTCGGTAGAAAAAGGTTAGTCCCAGGTGCCGGGAATTGATTTTGGTGATATTTTTTCTCCTGTTGCCAAGGTAATTTCTATTAGATTACTTTTATCTGTTACTGCTGCTTTTGATTTTGAGGTAGAACAGATAGATGTGAAAATAGCATTTCTTCATAGGGATCTAGAAGAGGAGATCTACATGAAAAAACTTGAAGGCTTTGCGGTGAAGGGTAAGAAAGAACTGGTATGCAAGTTAAAGAAGTCTCTGTATGGGTTAAAATAGTCACCAAGGATGTGGTATCAGAAATTTGATACATTTATATAGGGACTTGGCTTCACCAAGAGCAAAGCAAATCATTGTGTGTATTTTAAATTAATTGGTGACCGTGTTATTTATCTGGTCTTGTATGTGGATGATATGTTGCTAGTTGGAAATGACAAAGAAATTATCTAGG
>APFE030534406.1:37511-76658 GCA_000404065.3 Pinus taeda | reverse complement strand
AAGCATAGTATGTTGCTGCTATAGAGGCTAGTAAAGAAATGATTTGGTTACAAAGGTTTATGGGTGAATTGGGTAAGGAGCATGATAAGGGCATGTTATACAGTGATACCCAAAGTTCCATTCATCTTGCAAAGAACTCAGCATTTCATTCCAGGACTAAACACGTACAGCTCAAGTACCACTTCATATGATCAGTGTTGGAAGATGGACAGTTGAAGCTGGAAAAGATACACACTAGCTAGAATCCTGCAGATATGCTAACAAAAGTTGTAACCAGGGAGAAACTGAGAACATGCTCAATTTCAATTGGTCTTCAAGGATGATGATGAAGATGAGAAATAGCCAGGTCCAAAAGAGGAGTCATTGTCAAGCAAATGAAGCAGCGATGAAGATGCTACAATCATTCTCCAAGTGGGAGATTGTTGTGTGTGGAGCATGATTGTTCAGAGGTCTTTGTTTCAGCCAGATGTATACCCAAGGAAGTTTGTACACCCCTCCATGCAGGAGGGTGCGGGGGGGACTTGTCCCCACCGCAGGGGTCTAGGGGCCAGCGGTCCCCCGGCGGGGGCTCGGGGGTAGCGCCCTCAAAGCTAAAAACAGATGTAAATTTGCCTTGTAAAAGTATAGTAATTTCTAGTCAATCTAGGTCGTTCATTAAGCAGATGATCTGACGGTAGAACTTATGTTTAGTTTAGGGTTTTTTTCCCTAGAAGGCAACCCCTCTCTTTGTATGAGGGCATTGTCTTTGAGGCTGTGATAGATGTGTATTCTAGATGTGTGAGCAGAAAACAGAGAGATGGGACTGTGAGACAAAACAGAGGATATTACAGCGGATTTGTTGTAGGTTGTGTCTCTTCATTTTGCTGGATAATAGAAAGGAAGGACTGGCTGTTCGGGTGGACGTAGCCCAAATTGGGTGAACCACATATATCTGTGTCTCTCTTGTTTTATGCGTTTTCTATGTTTATATTTCTACAATATTTTATGTGTTCCATTGCTCCGTAATATATAATTTTCTAACATGAGATTCATTTTAGCTTCGTGGATCTGGCACTTTAGTCTTTGATCCATCTCCCAGGGTGTTACACCAAGCCTCATCATGATTTCCTTGAATCCAACGACTAATTGCGATATATACTTAGGCCTACCAAATTCCTTATTCAGTGCAGTCTCAGTGTCTGTTAACAATGCCAATGGGTTATCGGTGTAGTACTTAATGTACCATGTCAATGCACGATCTTGTAGAGCAATAACCAACTACACCTTCTTTATATGGTCATCTGTAATATTTTGTGCCGTCCATATAGGCTTCACAACGAACCAAAAATGATTCAATTCCTCACTTCCCAAGCATTTGAAAATGAGAAACTTCATGGTATTCGACATATTGAACGGTGGCGGAGGTGGTGGTGGTGTGGGTGAAGGTGTATGTTGTGGAGGTGAGAGTCGATGTGGTGTGGGCGAATGAGTATTTGTGGAAAACCCTGTTTTATCAATTGTATAGTGCTTTACAGTGAAGCCTGTACTGCTCCCTCATTGTCACTCGATGAAGGTTCTATCAATGGGCTATATTCGAGAACTATTGTCTCCAAATTTCTAAAGAATCATCCACTTCATGTAGATCCAAACATCAAGACAATGGCATAAACTAATTTTCACACAAGAAAATTTTAATCCAAGCATTCAAAGATTTTAAATTCTTACCTCACGGTCCCTTGAAAAGGTGTTGTTTTGCTTCATTGTAGCTAACTAAGGTATCGACCGTGAATTCTATCACAAATCCTCCTATGACTCGATCAAGCCAATGATCGATCTTCAGATTCTTCCAACCTTCACACTAGCTCTGGGGTCCACACTATTGGACCATCAAGCCTCCACCTTCCTTGGTTATCTGCCAATTTAGAGATCCACTCGTATAATTCAATCATGAAAGTGCAGAAGAAACTTTCATGTATTTCTATGGATAGATACCTATCCAAACATTATTCTTTTGTCAACCGTAGATTTCTATTCTCTTACACCATGAATTCATGGATATTTTTGTACAACCACTTCTCAATTTCCTTCTTTATCAGATTCCAGTGATGCGACATCAAACATCTCTTTATGTAGATCCCTGTCCTGGAAATGCAACCATTTGCTGGCTTAGTGGGTCCTGACCCAGGTTCAGACTTAGTTGCGCCAAAAAAATCCCTACACTACTGACCCTTTCGATGTCAATCTACAGAGTGTAGACTGAAATCTCACCCGAAGTAGCATGGGGGAATGCTAGAACCAAGTTTCCACACCTAGAGATCAGTGTGATGTCATTTTATGCCCTAAATCTGCCTTCACATAGATCAGTAATACCTCATGGCTTATCGATATAAATCCATTTAATTATCCTCTAGACCTCTACGAAGGTCTATGACTATCTTTGTGGACTTTGAATAGACTAATCAGCTACTTACATGCATCAAAGATTACTCTTGATCCAACAATTACTCAGATCATCCTAAGTGTTCGATAAATTTATCATACAACAAGATAATCTTCATGTAAATAGTAAACATCAATTGCATTCATATAACAGTATAAAACGTGTAAAGTCATGCATCAATACATCATTATTTCATAAACCCATCATAACATGGCGCATTCATATAAAACATAAGTAAAGAAATAAACACGAGTGTTTCTGCAACAATCTTCTTGATTAATATTTTTTTCAGCTTACAGACTCAAAACTTCCTTGTGCACTCAGCTGCAGGTGTTCGCACACTTAGTTGCAAACTCTACTCTAGGCCTCTGCACACACAACTTCAAAGCCTTTCTTCCTATTCTTATCCGCTAACTCTCTAGACTTCTTCCATAGACAAAACTTCATTACTTTCCTTAAACATCCTAAGACACACCTATTTATATAATCCCATGGTTTTTGGACCATGGATAGATCCTCAAAAATCTGACTCAACTTACATAAAGAAGGGTAAAACCCTTTATGATTCTTTAACTAACCACGCACTCTGCGACCATAACTTTCGAAGACTTTACATCTTTATACAACAAAACTTGGGCTTTTTCCCCAAAAGTGACCCTAGGGGATTCCATTTCAACACCAATGTTGAACATGACCTTCGAATGTGAGGGTGAGTAATATAGTCTAGACATCTTCATACTCTATATTATGGTGTAGGCAAAGGTTTATAACTTGGCACACATGCGCATGAAAAGATGGTTCACCCTCACCACTAAACTTTAACTTGGGCAGGTCATGGATAACTTCTACAAGGATGGTACATTTGAACTTTGTAGAAAAACATCCTAGGATTATGATATCAGGAAGAGCCATTTTCAATAAGAGATTCAAGCCAAACTCTATGGGCATAGCATGTCATTTGGCCCTCCTTCTAACGCCATTTTGTTGACAGTGCTGGACCCACCAACAAAGGGGATATGCCCGATGCAAAGTCCCAACTAGACCTCCCACCGTTTGTTGTAGGAGCCCCATCTAGTATGAAGGCCCAGTTTCCATATACTTAGAGATTCGTCTTGGCTCTAGCTATCAGCACATGAGAGTGTTATGCTGGTATCTTCAAACAAGAAGGTGTGTGTTCCTCATGAGTGTTCAATGTAATTGTGTCAAGGTTCTCTTACTACGAAGGGGGAGAGTAAAGTGAGCCTCTAAATGAGAGATAGTAGTACCACCAAAGAAGAGACACATGCAAACCAGAAATATTTGTCCAACACCTTGTGGACTAGCCCATAGCGGATCGGATAGTCGTTAACATCGAGGTGAAGGGGACAACGTGTACACCACCCAACAGAGTAGTCCACATGGATGTGATAGTTATTATAAGCAGAAAACAAAGATGGTCTATTGAGTATCCTGTTGGGCATGGGATCCCCCCAAGGCAAGTTTTGGGGCTTAAAACCCAAGTTTCAACTAAGTCCATTGTAAAGACTCCGCGATTTGTGGGCGGAGAGCACGAAGTTGTAATAGAGTCAGAGGGTTGTCCGCCCTCACTTTTGTAAATGTAGTAATGGTTTGAGAGATCTACCCATGGTTCGCGGACCATGGGATTGTATAAATAGAGTGAGGCTTTAAGTGTAAAGATACATCTAAGGAAAATTTGGAAAGGAAATAAATCGATGAAGCAATGATTTTAAGTGTAGAGTCATGTATTTGGGTCGTAGAGTAGGAGAAGGCTTTGCAGCTGAGTGCACAGAGGCCTAGTAATCCGCAGCTGAGTACACAGGGCAAGTTGAGTCTATAACCGTTGGAAGCATTAATAAAGAGAAATTTTACCATATTTCTGTGTATCTTTTCCTATTTTATGAATTGAAGTATATTGGGTATGAATTATTGTTTATTTACTGCACGAACTTATATAAATGTGCTCAGTAAGTAAACATAATATCAGGTATCTAGTTATGTGAAGATAACTATCTATTATAAAGAAGATAAGTAAGATCCACTGTGTGACTTAGGGAAATAGTGCATATCACTACTCTAGTAGCATGAAAGCCCCATGGCCCTTGGTTAGGGTTGTGCAAACGCGAATATAACAAGGCACAAAGGCCCTGCAGGTTAGGGAAGCATGCGAAATAGCCTACACGAAGGTATTCACAGTTGGACAAAATCAACCCCTCAGACATCTCAAGGGCGCAGAAACCTGGTTCCAGCATCCCCCCATACTGCTTCAAGTAAGACCTTAATCCACGCTTCACGGACTATTATCGAAAGGGCCAGTAGTACAGGGATTTGTTTGCCTAATTAACTCGAAACTTGGGTTAGGCCCCAACAAGCCAACATATGGTTCTAGTGTCGAGACCAAAATCTACATAGAGATGTCTATTGTCATATCATTGGAATCCAGCTAAGAAATAAATTGAGGGTTGGTTGGATAGGAGAATTCATGAGTTCACACCACAAGAAAATAGGAATCCAAAACTATCAAAAGAAGAGTGGTTAGACTGCTAGCTGTACACAAAGATCCATGAAATATTCTTAGTATCTTTCCCTACTGAGTTGCATGAGTGGATAGAGAAGTTAGCAGATAGCCAAGGAAGGTCCAAGCTCGACAGTCCTATTGTGTGGACCCAAGAGTTGGTGCACATATTGGAAGCATCGAAGGATAATATCGTTGGATCGATCGAATTATAGGAGGATTCATTACTGAGTTCACGGTAGATACTTCAGTCAGCTATAGTGATGCAGAGCAATGCTTCCTCAAAAAACCACGAGGTAAGTACATTAAGTCTCTGAACACTTGGATTAAAATGCTACTATGTGAAAAGAAAATTATGCAAGTACATTATTGTTCAGGGCAACGCGAAGTGGGAGAATTTACAAAAATAAAGGTACTACAGAACTAGAAACTAGCCCCTTGATTTCATCTCCACAAGGGGATGAGGAAGAGCTCGTGAAGGTCTCACCAAGAAGTGTGATCAATTTGATAAGGCAGAGGATTTTACACATACCACCCCCACCCACGCCACCACCAATTTCACTGCCTTCACCCCCATCTTTGAATGTACCACCTCTGCCACCACCGCGAGTCAATTAGGCAAGCGCGATTAATTTTCCAGTGTTCAAGGGAGTAGAACATGAACATCTAGACCATTTTTGGTTCGTGATAAAAGTTGAAGCGCAGGGAGTTACAAATGACAATATAAATAAAGTGACATTGGTCAGTGCTCTGCAGGATTGCATGCTGACCTGGTATATTAAGCATTCTAATGACAATCTAAATGTTAGAAAATTATATATTATGAAGAAATAACACATAAAATATTGCAAAAATATAAACACAGAAAGCACATAAAACAAGAGAGATAGAGATATACGTCGTCCACCCAGTTTGGGCTATGTCCACCTCAAATAGCCAGTCCTTCCTTTCTATTATCCATAAAAATGAAGAGACACAACCTACAGCAGATCCGCTGTAATATCCTCTATTTTCTCTCACAGTTTCACCTCTCTACTTCTCACTCAAAGAATACACATATATTACACAGACTCAATACAATACCCTCATATAAAGAGAGGGGTTGACTTCTAGGGAAAAAAACCCTAAACTAAACATAAGTTCTACCTTCAGATCATTCGCCTAATGAATTGCCCAGATTGACTAGAAATTATTATACTTTTACAAGGAAATTTTACATCTGTTTTTAGCTTCGGGGGCGCTACCCTCGAGCCCCCGCTGGGGGACCGCTGGCCCCTGGACCCCCCGGCCGGGGGGGATTGGCCCCCCCACACCCCCTTGCATGGAGGGGTGTACAAAATTCCTGGGGTATACATCCAACTGAAACAAAGACCTCTGAATAATCATGCTCCACACACAACAATCTCCCACTTGGAGAATGATTGTAGCAACTCCATTGCTGCTTCCTTTGCTGGACAATGACTCCACTTTGGACCTGGTTGTTTCTCATCTTCATTGTCATCCTTGAAGACCAATTAAAACTTATCATATTCTCAATTTCTCTCTGGTTACAACTTTTGTTAGCATATCTGCAGGATTTTGGCTAGTGTGTATCTTTTCCAGCTTCAACTCTCCCTATTCCAACACTAATCATATGAAATGGTACTTGAGATGTATGTGTTTAGTCCTGGAATGAAATGTTGAGTTCTTTGCAAGATGAATGGAACTTTGGCTATGACTATATGACGTGCCCATATCATGCTCCTTACCCAATTCACCCATAAACCTTTGTAACCAAATCATTTCTTTACTAGCCTCTATAGCAGCAACATACGCTGCTTATGTTGTTGAAAGTGCAACAACACTTTGGATTTTTGAAACCCAACTGACAGTTGTTCCACCAATAGTAAATATATATCCTGTAGTGCTCCTCCTGTTATCTCTATCACCTGCCATATCTGCATCAACATATCCCTGTAGAGAAATGTTTGGACCACCAAAGCATAGTGCTTGATTTGTAGTACCTTTCAAATATCTGAGAATCCATTTCACTGCCATCCAATGTTCCTTTCCTGGATTGTTCATGTACCTACTTACAAATACCACTACATGTGCAATTTCAGGCCTTGTGCAGACCATTGCATACATTAAGCTTCCAACTACTGATGCATATGGAACTTTAGACATATAATCCATGTCTTCTTGGGTCATTGGGCACATTTCCTTACTAAGTTTTAAATGGCTAGCAAAAGGTGTACTAACTGGTTTTGCATTGTGCATATTAAATCTTTTCAACAACTTTTGTATGTACTCATTCTGAAACAATGTTAATTTGCGATTTTTCCTGTCTCTAGTTATTTTCATACCAAGGATTTGTTTTGCAACTCCCAAATCCTTCATTGCAAATGAATTTGCCAATTTTATTTTGAGCACATTTATTTTCTGCATGTTAGACCCTGCAACAAGCATGTCATCCACATACAATAACAATATAATATAGCTTACATCATTTTTCTTTTTCAGATAAACACAATGATCAAAGTGACATCTAGTATAACCTTGTTCAGACATAAACTTGTCAAATTTTAGATACCACAACCTTGGAGTCTGTTTTAAGCCATACAATCTCTTCTTCAACCTGCACACTAGTTTCTCCTTCCCTTTTACCTCATATCCTTGTGGCTGCTGCATATATACCTCTTCCTCCAAATCCCCATGGAGAAAGGTTGTCTTTACATCTAACTGCTCAAGATGCAAATCTTCAACTGCTATAATACTTAAAATAGTTCTGATTGAAGTCATTTTAACAATAGGAGAAAATATTTTATCAAAATCAATACCTTTCTTTTGTGCAAACCCCTTCACCACAAGTCTAGCTTTGTACCTCTATTTTCCTCCATCTTCTTCCTTCAGCCTGTAAACCCATTTATTTTTCAATGTAGTTTTTCCTACAAACAACCTGACTAAGTCCCAAGTTTGTTTATGCATTAAGGAGTCCATCTCTTCTTCCATGGCTACCTCCCACTTCTTCCTGATTTCAACCTGCATTACTTCTTCATAACATTCGGGTTCACCAGAATCAATCAACAATAAATAATATAATGAAGGAGAGTAACGTTCAGGGGGTCTACTTATCTTGGTAGATATTCTAACACCACTTTCGAGTGTTTGGGGTGCCTGTTGTTGTGGTGGTGGTTGCTATTGTTGTGGTTGTTAATTATTATTATTTTTAGGCACCTTTACTTTTTCAGTGATTTAATCAAGGACTGCGTATTCCTTGTTTTCTTTTTACTGTTTCTTTTCCTGCAACTGTTTTTTAGACAAGACCTTTTTATTGAATATTACATGTCTACTCCTAATGATTTTGTGATTTTCGTAATCATATAAGCGATAACCAAAATAATTAACACCATATCCAATAAAGGTACATTTCTTTGACTTTACCTCAAGCTTTGTTCTATTTTCTTTATCAATACGGACAAAGGCCTCACAACCAAAACGATTTAAAAAAATAGTAGTTTACCTTTTTACCTATCCATTCTTCCTCTGGAACACCACCATCCAAGGAACTTGAAGGCCCTCTGTTTATTAGATAAACAGGACTATCTATAGCATATGCCCAAAACTATAAAGGCAATCCTGCATGCAATCTCATGCACCTTGCATGCTCCATGATTGTTCTCTTCATCCTTTCTGACACACCATTTTCTTGTGGTGTTCTTGGAACTATCTTCTCTCTATGAATTCCATGCTCTGAATAATACCTATCAAACTCTTTGCTATAATTTTCACCTCCATTGTCTGATCTAAGACACTTCAATTTATTTCCTGTCTCAATCTCAACCAAAGCTTTCCATTTCTTGAAAGTATCAAATATACATTAGATTTATTCTTAATACAATAAATCCAAGTTTTTCTAGTTGCATCATCAATAAAAGTAACATAATAACGAGAGCCACCAAGAGATGATACTCGAGCAGGTCCCCATACATCTGTATGCACAAGCTCTAATTTTTTGCTCTTCTTTTCTTTCCCAACTCTAAGAAATCTGACTCTCTTCTATTTTCCATAAATGCAATTCTCATAGAAGTCCAAATCAACATTCTTCATACCCGGCAACAAATTGTTTGAGTGAAGAATCTTCATCCCCTTTTCACTCATGTGTCCGAGCCTATGATTCCATAATGCTGCATCTGATCCTTTGGAAGTTAAAGCATTAACAGAGTTCGAAATGCCATTGCATAAATACAATGTACCAACCTTTTTGCTTTTTGATATTACCAGGGCTCCTTTGGTGACCTTCCAAGCTTTATATATGAAAGTTGTCACACAACCTTCGCCACCTAACTTCCCTGTTGAAATCATATTTTTATTTAGATCTGGAACATGCCTTACCTCCTTTAGTAGCCATTGGTTTCCATTCTGTTGTTTTACAAGAACCTTACCCATTCCAACAATTTCCAACAATTTTATAGGGTTTATCATCACCCAAACGAACTTGTCCAAAATCTCCTTGAACGTAGTCATGAAAGTATTTCTTATCAGGTGTAGCATGGAATGAGGCCCTTAAATCTACCACCCAGGAATCAGTAATATTTTCGAAAGAAAGAATCAAAGCATCTTGTAACACCTCACCTTTCACATTTGCTTCATGATTGTTTTCTTGTTGTGCATCTCCTTCTTTTCCCTTCCGAGATCTATAGTCTTTGTTTAGGTGTCCTTTCTTTCCACATTTCTAGCACACTATCCTTGATCTGGACTTGGATCTGCCTTTCCTTGATTTACTATGATATCCTGGGCTTTTTTCTCTTTCCATTTTTCTTCCCCTAGACTCCGCACTCAAAGCATTACTCGATGTCTCACCGGAGCTTTTCCATCACATTTCCTCGTTAAGGATAGCACCGACAACATCATCAAACTTTAAAGTACTAGATCCAAAAACAGAGTTACTAATGGCCATTACCAAACCATTCCAACTTTCTAGTAATGAGCAAAAGAATAACAGAGCTCTAACTTCATCATCAAAGTTTACCCCTACAGAACATAATTGACTTGTAACAGTATTAAAATCATTTAAATGGTCTGCAACAGATCCACCTTCCGACATCTTCATATTAAATAACCGTTTCATAAGAAATACCTTGTTTGAGGCAGAGGGTTTTTCATATAGTTTCTCCAATGCCTTAATCAAACCCTCTGTCGTTGGTTTCTTTGAAATGTTGAAGGCGACCAACGCTGCGAGGCACAACCGTATTGTTCTGAGTGCCTTTATATCGAGAAGGTTCCATTCTTCATCTGTCATACCCATTGGCATATTTGCTTTTCCACCCAATGGTAGGTATAGATCTTTCTAATATAGATAATCTTCCATCTGCATCTTCCACAGCGAGAAGTTTTGGCCGTTAAATTTCTCGACCCTAAACTTATACCATCTTCTGCCATTGCTCCCACTCGAACCAAGAACCCTTCTTTTCTACGCGTTTATCAGCCAAATAGACCTTCGGCTCTGATACCAGTTGTTAGAAAATTATATATTACGGAGCGATGGAACACATAAAATATTGCAGAAATATAAAACACAAAACGCATAAAATAAGAGAGACATAGATATACGTGGTTCACCAAGTTTGGGCTACGTCCACCTTGAATAGCCAGTCCTTCCTTTCTATTATCCAGCAAAATGAAGAGACACAACCTACAGCAAATCTGCTATAATATCCTTTGTTTTCTCACAGTCTCACCTCTCTGCTTCTCGGTCAGATAATACACATATATTATACAGACTCAATACAATACCCTCATACAAGGAGAGGGGTTTCCTTCTAGGGAAAAAAACCCTAAACTAAACATAAGTTCTACCATCAGATCATCTACCTAATGAATGGCCCAGATTAACAACAAATTACTATACTTTTACAAGGCAATTTTACATCTGTTTTTAGCTTTGGGGGCGCTGCCACCGAGGCCCCGCTGGGGGACCACTGGCCCCCGGACCCCCCAGCTGGGGGGGATCAGCCCCCCCGAACCCCTGCAGGGGGGACAAGTCCCCCTCACACCCCTCCACGTGGAGGGGTGTACAAACATCTTGGGGTATACATCTGACTGAAACAAAGGCCTATGAACAATCATGCTCCACACACAACACTCAATGCGGGGATCGTGAATATCCAAATTACGCTGAACAAAGAATTTAGCAAGCTGATGTCAAAGGTGCAATTGATCATTGGGTTAAAGGAGATCACGATACTACCAGGTGAGACCCCCTAGGAATTACATCAGAGACTGAAGTACATCATTCATGAAGCTAATATGACTTTGACTGATGGACAACACCGTGAATGGTTTGTAGCATCACTAATGCCGCATTTTAGGAATGCATTGTCACAACAAAGGTTAACAACTCAGGTAGAGACCTTGCAGATTGCAATGAGGCTACATGAGAACCCAATATAGGATCTTTACCTCGGAGTTTAGCAGATCCATGCATAGTAGAAAAACTTGTGCCTTGAGATGTAGAGTCTAAAACAAGACAGGACAGCTCTCTCGGAAGTGCGCGATAAGGTATGGTGTGTTAAATGTAAGGGTTAGGGTCATGACAAGGACCATTTCCTAATGTTCGTGAATTACCTCGCAGGATGAGGAGTAATTTCGTTAAGACCAGAGGCCCAAGAAGGATGTAGCACGGTGCCTACTTTGTGGTGTGCAATTTGTCAAATAGGAGGAAAGCATGCTATGGACAACTGCCATTTGTTGCAAAAGTACATGCAAAATTCACAATAGTTGTTTTGTAATTTCTATAGATTAGTGGGACATGAGGAGCACACCTTTAGAAGATATGAGATGATGATAGATAGGACTCCCATCTTTAGGATTCAGGTCGAAACACAGCCCCTTGACCAGAACACAAGAGTGGTGCGAACCAGATTTCAGGGTCGCGAACAAGGCCGAGGTAGAGGAGGACTTACAAGAGGTCACAGACAGCTAATATGTTACAATTGTGGGGGAAAATAAATTATGCCCATGATTGTACGAATCCAACATGCCCGTCATGCTTGTATTATACCTTGTTTCATCATGAGATAGAGGATTGTCCCACACTAATAGTGAGGCTATGCAATAAGGTGGCGCTCCAACCTCCCCTAACTCAGAACCTGCAAATGATGAGTTCTGAGCCACGTGAGGAAGACCCTAATGTAAACATTGTGCTCCGAAGTGGGATGACGACAGGGGATGATAAAGGTAAGCAGCCTAAAGATAGTACTTGGGTTCGCAAGGCTCTGATGAAAGAAACAAAGTTTGATTTGGCACATGCTAAGGAAACTTCATGGAAGCTAGGAAGAGCTTCACTGATGCCTCCACTTTAGGAAGCAAAGACATACCAAAGCCAGAAATGGACCCATCAATGCTCACATCAATCCTAGAAAAATGCATGAAGCTACTGTGTGACAGTAAGGCTATAAAGGGATTGTAGGAACTCATTAATAGATGTGTTGGGACCATGCCAGGAGAATTGTACATAGTCCGAAAGATTGGAAAGCATGCGACGAGGACGGGAAGAGAAATTAGATTAATCGCGCAGATTAGAGAATATGAGATGGATCAAGTGATTCTAGATTTAGGATTAGACGTGAACATTCTACCAAAGTAGACATGGGAGCACATGGGAAGGCCTATGCTATAATGATCTCCTATCCAACTGCAAATGGCGAATGAGCAAAAGATCATACCTATGGGAAGATTGCAGGGAATCACCATGGATATTGAAGGGGCAAGAGTGCTAGAAAACTTTGAAGTGATAGAGACTGTTGATGATAGAAATCCCTACCCCATGCTATTAGGAATAGATTAGGCCACTGACATGAACAGGGTGATAAATCTAAAGAAGTGCAAGATGGTTTTTAAAGAAAAGTCTCTACGTGTAGTCATACCTTTAGACCCTGCAGAAGGATCATGCTACACGAAGCTAGTGCATGACTATGAAAGAGACGACGACTTAGAGTGCATCTACAAGATAACTACATGAGAGAAATACTGGGTAAATCCTACCATGGATGGACGAATATCATGGGAGCATGAAAGCTCTTATACATTGGATTCAGATGAAGAGATAGAGCGATGGCACAACCGGTTACACGAGGTAACCATGCTGAACTACAACATGATGAAAAGATCGTTGTGCTGCGTATTAACGAAAGTAAGTGATCTACTTACGTATAATGGATTAAGTGAGGTAGATGCCTTCCTAAATAGATTTTAAAAAGAGGTGACCAAACAACAACGTTTTGAGGCTTTGAAATGGGTACTATGCACTATGCCTGTGAGGTGGTGGAGTACACACCAAGGAAGCTTTGAGGATTGGTGTGAATGCAGGAGAATGATGTGCATGAGTTTTTGGAAGCCTCAGATGCATCTAATAGACAAGTATGACGAATAGGATGATCCACGTGCGCACCTCGCCAAGTTGAAAAGGGTCTATGGGGAAGAGCCACAACCTGAATGGGTGCACCTGTTCTGTCATACCCTAGATGTGATACCCATGAAATGGTATATAGAGATGAAGCTCCGCCATTGAACGCGTGAATGAGATATCTTGCATGAAGGGTTCCTATTAACCTTCAATTTTGAGGATCGTTGGTGGGAAACTATTGATGACGTGCTACAAGCAGCAAAAGTGGTTATCTTTAAGATACCCCAGGAGCCAATAGAATTGATTCAGCCTAAATAGGCTACTCAGTTGAGCTGCGCACTAGAGTGTTACAATGTTAATACTGAAGAAGATGATGAGGATCCATGAAATATTAACATTCCAGAAACTAAAGGTCATCACGAGGTTCAAGGACCACTGATTGAAGACCTTAACATAACTGTGCTGATAAAGACAAAATAGGTGAACATTGGTACAAAAGTCGAACCTAAGTGTGCAACGCTCAGTGACTACTGGGATGACACGACAGTGGATAAGGTCATTGAGTTACTCCACGAGTACTAGAACTTATTCCCGACCAAGATAATAGGCTTAAAAGGAATCATCGGAGATTTAGGAATGGTGCACATCACATTAAAGCACAGTTAAGCAGAGGCCTTACTGCTTGAATCCAACATACAAGGAGAAGGTCCACGTACAACTAGAAAAAATGCTCACAGTAGGAATCATTGAGCCAGTGGAAGAATCTCATTGGGTAAGCCCTATGGTAGTGTAGGAAAAGAAGCAGAAGGGCCAGATAAGAATATGCGTGGACCTCAAAAAATTGAATGATGCATGTGTGCATGATCCATTCCCAACTCCATTCACAGATGAAGTATTGGAAAATGTCGGTGGGAAAGAAGCATATTCTTTCACTAACGGATTTTTAGGGTACCACCAGATCAAAATTGCACTGGAAGATAGGAGTAATACAACCTTAGCGACTAAGTGGGGCTACTTTCAATACACTGTTATGCCATTTGGATTGAAGAACACGCTGGCCATCTTTCCATGCATAGTTGTTGCAACATTCAAGGAATATATCCACAAGTTCCTGGAGGTTTATCTAGATGATTAGACTGTATTTAGATTGGTTAAGAACCATGTAGCGAGCTTACGCTTGATGTTGGATACCTACTGAAGACATCAAATCACGTTGAACCTTAAGAAGTGTACATTCCTCGTTCCATTTGAGAACCTATTGGGACATGTGGTTTGCAAACATGGACTGTTGGTAGACCCCACAAAATTGCAGTGATTCTAAATTTGAAAGCCTTGCAAAGTGTCAAACAGATGCGTGTTACCCTGGGATATATGGGGTACTACAGGAAGTTCATAAAAATCTATGTGCATATCACCGTGCTAATGGAGAAGCTGTTGAAAAAATATGTCACGTTCTACTGGAGTGATGACTGCAAGAAAATCATAGATGTACTAAAAGAAAAAATAGCCTCTGCGTCAATCCTGGTCTTCCCAAAATGGGATGAGGAGTTTCATGTCCATGTTGATGCATCGTGTATGGTGTTGGGAATGGTACTAACAAAGGAAGGTGGAGAAGGCTTGGATCACCCTATCACATTCATGAGCCACAAGTTGTCTAAAGTAGAAAAGAACTATTCCACAACTGAACACGAGGGATTGGCTATGATGCACGCACTCCAAAAATATTAGCACTATTTGCTAGGGGGACACTTTAAGACATATAAAGATCATTCCACACTGAAATACTTGGTCAATAAGCCTGTGTTGGGGGGGCACATATGTAGGTGGCTTTTATTGTTCCAAGAATATGGTTTTGAGGTCATCGTGAAGCCTGGGCACCTAAACACAGGACTGGATCACCTGTCGCACATTGAGACAGGAGAGGAGCCTACTAGTTTGGAGGAAGGATTATTGGAGGCACAACTCTTTGTTGTGCACATAGCAGATGGACACTTTGAAGATATAATCCACTTTCTCATGACTAGAACTGGCCAAAAGGATACTTCATCCAACAGAAGAAGGAATTGGTGGTGCACACGACAGATTTTTCTGTCATTGCAGAGCACCTATATAAGATGAGCAATGATGAGATATTGGGAAGGTACATACCTACATTTGAATGAAGTCATATCCTCACAAATGTGCATGGGGGTGCTGCAGGAGGGCATTATGCAGGGTGAGTGACCATGCAAAAGATTCTCCGCGCAGGGTTGTGGTGGCCAACCCTTCATCAGGATTCAAAAGCACATTGCAAGGCCTATGATGTATGTCAAAGAATAGGTAAACCATCGTGGAGGGATGAGATGCCTTTGAATCCACAAATGATGCTGCAACCCTTTGAAAAGTGGGTGATTGACTTTGTCTGACCCATTAAACCTTAGGAAAGATAGGCATGAGATACATCATCTCTGCAACAGAGTACCTAACTCGTTGGGAAAAAGCATAGCTGGTAAAAGATTGCACAGCCACCATGGCCGTGAATTTTCTGATTGAACATGTATTGACGTGATTTGGATGTCCAAAGATCTTGATGAGTGATCACAATACACATCTCTTGATCGAAACTTTGCTCATACTAATAGAAGAGCTTCAGGTGTATCATCAGAAAAGCACACCGTATCACCCACAAGCCAATGGGACAGTAGAATAATTTAACAAAATATTGGAAACTATGCTAACTAAAGTATGCAACAAACAGCGAAGTGATTGGGACCTACGAATACCTGTAGTATTATGGGCTTATAGGACAACCTACAAGAAACTCACGGGGGAAACCCTTTCCGATTGGTCTATGGAGTGGCCTTAATGCTAATGGACTATATTGTGCCTAGTCTATGCATAGCAACACTCACAGGTATGATGGACCATAGAGCCATGGAGGAGAGGCTCACACAATGGGAGGAACTTGAAGAGGAACAAGTTTTGGCTAGATTCCATTAGTAGGTACAAATTAGTGTGAAAAGGCTTGGCACATTTGAAATATTAAGTTGTGCACCTTCAAGGTAAATGATCTGGTGTTACTATATGACAGTAAGTTTGATAAATTCTTGGGAAAGTTCTGAATGCATTGGATGGGACTGTATGTTGTTAAGGAGGTCACAGATGGAGGTGTGGTGCAGCTGGTAAATCTAAATGGAGAACCTTTCCCAGACAAAGTGAATGGCAGTCGATTGAAGCCATACAAAGGTGGCTCGACTATCTGACTAGCCAACAAATGCACAGTCTTTGCGCTCCAGGTAGCTGAAAGAAGGCGCGGGACTGTAAACATATGCAAGGGATGCAGGAATGGATATAGGGGAGTAGTTTCGACATCACAGTCGCAGAACAACACTTACAAGAGATACAATAGGTAGTCACTCAGAGCACTATCAACCTTGCAGTCGTTCGAGCAAAGTTGCAAGGTCTCTATGCGAAGATCTTCGTACTGACATAGTGACTCGATGGTGAGTCACAATGTTTGTGTTAGGGGCCTATTGGGCATGGGATCCCCCAAAGGCAAGTTTTGGGGCTTAAAGCCCAAGTTTTGACTAAGTCCATTGTAAAGACTCCGCGATTTGTGGGCACGGAGCGCGAAGTTGTAATAGAGTCAGAGGGTTGTCTGCCCTCACTGTTGTAAATGTAGTGTCAGTTTGAGAGATCTACCCATGGTCCACAAACCATGGGATTGTATAAATAGAGCGAGGTTCTAAGTGTAAAGAGACATCTAAGGAACAATTGGAAAGGAAATCAATTGATGAAGTAGTGAGTCTAAGTGTAGAGTCATGTCTTTGGGTCATAAAGTAGGAGAAGGCTCTGCAGCTGAGTTTGCAAATGCCTAGTAGTCTGCAGCTGAGTGTGTGGACCCTTGCAACTGAGTGCATAGGGAAGGTTGAGTCTATAACTGTTGGAAGCATTAACAAAGAGAATTTTTACCATATTTTTGTGTATCTTTTTCTATTTTATGCATTGAAGTATATTGGGTATGAATTATTGTTTATTTACTATGCGAACTTATATAAATGTGCTAAGTAAGTAAACATAATATAAGGTACCTATTTATGCGAAGCTAACTACTATTATAAAGAAGATAAGTAAGATCCATAGTGTGACTTAGGGAAATAGTGCAGATCGCTACTCTAGCAATGCGAAAGCCCCACAACCCCTGGTTAGGGCTACGGAAAGGTGAATATAACAGGGTGTGAAGGCCCCATAGGTTAGGGAAGCATGTGAAATAACCTACCCGAAGGTATTCACAGTTGGACTAAATCAACCTCTCATACATCTCAATGGTGTGGAAACCTGGTTATAGCATTCCCCCATACTACTTCGAGTGAGACCTCAGTCTGTGCTCCTTGGACTATTCCCAAAAGGGCTAGTAGTACAGGGATTTGTTTGGATAATTAACTTCGAACCTAGGTCAGGCCCCAACAAGCCAACATATCCTGCAAAGTATTCCGCAAGGATGTGATAGAAGTGATAGTCAATACACAAAGGTGGTATTTATAGTATCTCGTGGAGTAGTCCATAGGGATGAGATAATGGGGATAAGAAGTGCAACACATATTCAACAATGTGAGTACTAAAATAACCAAAGTAGTTCAACTATAATAGTGCAAGTTAAGCAAACATGCATTACAAATGTTTAAAGAATAGCCTTACAAGCAACTACAAAACATGCGAGAAAATTTGATGGCCTTAATAGGCTTCTGAATTAAGCAAAATCCCCAAGACACATTTGTACACCATACATCACTAGTCCCAGTAGTTGGACATTGGAGCCACTCCTCACTCCTCAAAGAACAAACTATAGACTCTCAAGGCTATGTGGGAGGAGCCAAGGTGAAAATTCCTTGCACATACAATGGGAGGGGTATATATAGCCAAGGGTGATGCTTGACCTTTGTGACTCTTGGACTACCCTCATGACTGTTCAACTTCCCATGACTTTTCAATTGACATGAGTCTTCAGATTTTATTTGCATCCATTGGAAATCACCTTATATTACATTCAATTACAAAATATATGGCCCATAATGGTGATGTGGCCAAGAAAGCTCATGACACAACTTGATAAGACATTGTTGACATGTATTGGCTGACTGTGGTGTTCATGTCAAGTTTTTGTGTTGTTGAGTAATGGATGTACTCTTGGTGTGCTTTTTCTTCTCTTCTGCATGACATAGTGTTATTGGGTCTTCGATGGTCTTGGTCTTACATGATGGTTCAATGCATGTGTTCCTTTCTCTTGTTGCCCTATATTCTTGGTACGTTCATCCAGTTGCAAGCAAGTCTTCTAGCATCTGTGCTCCTTCTTCATCCCATTCATCATCTCATTATGATCTATCAGTGTACCTATTTCTGTGATTCATTCATGATGGGATGACCTCAAATCCAAAACCTCCTAGTCTAGCATTATGCATGTTTTTTAGGTTCTGGGGACAGGGAGGGAGGACAACTCACCGAGACAACACAAAGTGCAACTCAGACTGGAATGAGGAACTCTAGGAGGACAACCTACACTCTCAAGAAAAACTATGCAAAGACCATTACGATGCATAATTATGCAACAAAGTTCACCAGTGGAAACTAAAAGGTGGGACCATGAGGGGGGCACTTCTGTGCAATTCCTATAGGGAAGAAAAGACAGGGCCACAAGGGTCCTACTGGGAAGTTATGCATAATTTCCAAGAGAAAAGAATGACTCAACTACAAGGAACCTGTTGGGAAATTCTACACAATTTCTGAGAGTAGTGTCAGACAGGAAATAGAGGGCTAGCTGGGCATGTCTATGTTATTTTGGAGAATAGTGCATAGCAAGGGAGTAGAGGGCCAACTGGGTATGTCTGCGCAGTTTTGGAGAATAGTTCAAAGCAAGGCAGTAGAGGACCTTCTAGACATGACTACGTAGTTATCAAGAGCAAGGCATGATAGGGATATAAGGGACCTCTTGAGCATGGCTACGCAATTTTAGAGAATAGTTTTGGACAGTCATCAAAGGGCCTGCTCAACATGTCTATGCAATTTTTTAAGGCACTATAGGGAAAGGAAGCAGAGGACTAGTTTGGCATGTCTGTACAGTTTTGTAGGATAGTGTAGAACCAATTCATAGAGCGTTGTAGGCTTCCAACAATTCAATTTAGACATGGAGGCAGTCTTCTACGCAGTTTTAGGACACAGACATTCTACTCACCTTCGGGATTGCACAGTGCAATTGGCCGGGAGGAAAACCTCAAGAACCATGTATTTTTAGGTAGTAGATAAGGGCCATTGAGGGCTAATACTGCAGAGTGCATCTCAGTCAGGGTTTGGTGGAAGAGGGTTGTCAGGTCAGACAAATTTTCAGGAAAATGGCTAAGTGTTAAATGAAAGTGAACTTGTGCAAAATTAAAATTGTGTTCATACACTTAGCATATTTTGACAATGAGACAACACATACCACCCATACAGCAAGACAAAACATTCCCTTGGTGAGACTATCTTAGAGTTAAAAGTGACAAGTGCGAGACTTGTGATAGACCTTTGGACGACCATGATGACACTTGTGCAATAGTGCTTACAAATTTGTGTGTGAGTATGACAGATTCTTACATAGCAAAGACAACCCAAACACACAAAGACAAACCTTCAAACACACTAGAACAAGATCATAAGCATGACAAAGCAATCAATATGCCAAAAGAGCATCACTAGTCAAACAAGAAAAAGGGTGAAAAGACTTAACAAGAGCTCATGGGGTGAGCTCGAGTGTTTGCAACCATTAAAGGAAAAACCAAAGAAGCCTTTAAAATTTGGATAAAAGCCAAATTTTGGAGGGTGTTGTAGTCGCTACAACATAAGGTCATTTTTTGTTCTAGTGCTTGATTTCAGTAGTGTACTGATTCAGTTTCAAGGTTTAGTATTTTGAGATCTATATGTAGGTAAGGTAAAGAGAAAACACGTATATACAGAGTTATGTATCATAATAATAACAAATATATTCTGACATAAGGACGACCAAGGTTTGCAGTGACATGATCTAGTTTCTGTGATGAATAATAGGTGGTATCAAATTATAATAAAGAGTATCCAATGAATTGAAATGATCTAGCTTCTTTAGTTGTTTGAGATTCAGTATTTGGTTTATTGAATGTATTGGTGATGAATTTGGCTCAATGATTTGATACAATGTTTTCTTTAGTATTGTTGTATGATATTTGGAATAGATCCAACTTGATATATTTTGAAAATTGATCTGAAATGAACAAAGGATAAAAGGGTTGTAGCTCCCTTCCAATAGAAGATGGAAAATGAGAGAAGTTTGTAGCCTTCTCCAGGTGGGTGCTTGTGTACTAGTATGAGCCTACACCAGTACAAATTATTTTAAGAAAATTCTCTTTATAATAAAGGAATAAGACAGAGATGGAAACAACGGTGGTTTGTTCCCACATTCAGTTTCCACCTAAAAATCCTAGTGTTCATGTGTTTCTTGTGTGCAATGACTTATTATGTTCTTACTTCACAAGATTATTATTTAATTCATGTTTATTGAAGTATTTATATATTAGTTCAAGTTAAACGGATGATGAATTAACTAAAATATTTAATGAAATGGATATACACTACTTGTCTTCATCACATTCGCATACATACGTAGGTTTACTTCATAACAGTCACATACAGAAATCTGAATTATAAAAATAAAAGTTTAAGTAGTTTAAAATACCTATTCACCCCCCCCCCCCCCGCCCTAGAATTTTTCTAACAATTGTTATTAGAGCGGTCCTTCAGAAGAATCTTGATCCATTGAAGGAAGATTCATCAAGATGAGGAACCAAGAAGGATCATCATATACTAGGCCACCATTATTCAATGGATGCAGTCTGGTTTTCTGGAAAGTGAAATCAAGAGATTATCTACAGTCACTTGGAGCAGATTTTTGGGGAATCATTGAAGGAGGGTATCAATATCCATCCCCTATTCCCACAGATGACACTGAAAGGAAAAAATATGAGACTAATGCAATGGCTATCAATGCTTTGTTAAGAAGGTTAGAAGAATCAGAATTTATCAAAGTCATGCAACTGAATACTATAAAGGATCTATGGGATCAGATCATTCAAAGTTATGAAGGTAACACCATAGTAAAAAGTTAAAACTTCAAACTCTTAGAATTTAATATGAAACTTTCAAAATGCATAATGATGAAAATATTGCAAGTTTCTTTCTTAGGGTAGATGAGATCATGATTTCTATGATAAATATTGATGACAAAATAAAATAATCATTACTAGTTGAGAAAATCTTAAGATCTCTAACCCCAATACTCGATTCGAAAGTCTCTATCCATGAAGAAATGCAGGATTTGAAGAATATTACTATTCAACAACTTCATGCAATTTTAAAAGCCTATGAAATGAGAAAAGGGTGTCCTACAAATGTCATATAAGTTACATTCAAGGCTACTACTAAAGAAAAGGAAAATGAGGAGCTCAAGCATTTATGTTATGTATCAAATGAAGAATTGGCAAATTTTGTAAACAAACTTGAAGTAGGCACTAGCAAATTTAGAGGTAAGCTTCCTTTCAAATGTTTTGCTTATGGAAGAGTTTGTCATTATGATGTTAGATTCCCTTATATAGAAAACCATGAGAAAGGAAAGTATGTTACAAAAATTAAGCTTATAAAAAGGTTCAAAAACGATAGAAACTTCTACACACATGATGATAGTGATGGTCTTTGAAATGGAGAAGAAGGTGAATCTGATCAAGAATATCAACTACTTATGGCATTTGAGGATAAATGTATTGATGAAATTGATGATGTGTTTCTGGATTCCCTAGAAGAAAAGTATAATCTCATAGAAGAAATAACTCAGCTTAAAATTCATTTAGAAGAAACTAAATTAGTAGAATATGCTTTGAAGAAACAAATCCTAGAAAAGGAGAAACACAATGAAAAATTAGAACTAGAAGTTGTAAGTCTAAGGAAGGAACATGAACAAGTAAAAAATCTAAACCTTAGATTTACTAAAGGATCTAAGATGTTAGAAAAAAACATATTACAACGCTATCCTCTTGTAAAAATAGGTCTTACATACAATGGAGAATCATCAAAGACTATAAAATCTTCTGAAACAAGTACCGGAAGCTACCTCAACATAGTAAAAGGAAGCAGCCAACAAAATTCCAGCTCTCAACAAAGAAGTGATCAAATGTTTCTCGTGTGAGTCACCCTTATCACAATCAAAGGGAAAGCTACACAATAAGGTACCACATTCCTAGAAACTTTTACTTTAATAGTCAATTCTTCACTTGTCATAATTTTGGTCATAAGGTTTCTTAGTATGTTTCTTATAAAATATCATGACTAGATAAGCAATAAAAAAAAAGAACGAGACTCATTTAAAGAAATAATCTTACAATGCCTTCTCACCTCTTCAATATGAATTTGAATTTTCCTTTTTCAATAAAATTGGGCATAGAGACTCTAAATGTAGAAGAAAAAGACGATCTACTCCTTAGAATGAACAAAAAGCAACAACATCTAAGGTATGGAAAAAGAAAAACTTAAAATCTAAGTATTGTGGTTTAGCTTTATATGAAGGAGATGAAGAAAATTCATGGTACATTGACAGTGGATGTTCAAAACACATAATAGGTGATAAATAAAATTTTATGTCCTTTAATTAAATAAAGAAAGAAAATAATTTAGCATTTGGAAATAATTCACCTACTACTATCAAAGGAAAATGAATGGTTTTGCTAAAAGAAAAGTTTAAATATGGAAATGTTTTTCTTGCTGACGGATTAAAACATAGTTCAATGAGTTTTAGTCAAATGTGTGATCAAGGGCATGACATGGGTTTTAGATCAAAGAATTTTCTAGTACGAAATCTCGATACAAATAAAATCATAATAAATGGAACGAGAACTCCAAGTAATGTCTATGTCTTGGAGGGAGGTTTAGAAAATTGTTACTTGAGAACATCAGAAGAAATATGGCTCTGGCACAAAAGATTGGGACGCCTAAGTTTCAGTCATCCACAGAAGTCAAACATAATGGGAGAAGTTTGGGACTTTCCTAACATCTCTCTACCATAAAATACCATATGAAAATCATGTCAATTCGATAAGCAAACCAGGGTGGAGTTTAATGCCAAATAAGGTACTTCAAGTAAGCCAATTGAACTTATTCATATTGATTTGTGTGGTCCTATGAGAAAGAAGTCTCCTTGAGGGGAACAATACTTCATATTATTCATTGATTATTTTACTTGCATGTGTTGGATTGGATTATTAAAAGAAAGATGAAGTATTTGATAAATTTAAAATATTCAAAGATCTAGTAGACAATGAGTTAGATTTGGAAATAAAATGTTGTAGATATGATAGAGGAGGAGAATTTATATCTAATGAGTTTTTTAACTTTTTTTAACAGCGTCACATCAAAAGACAATTTTCTATAGCTAAAACTCCTCAATAAAATACAGTGGCAAAAAGAATGAACAGAACAATCCAAAAAATGACATGTGCCATAATTGATGAGTATGGAACACCTCATACCTTCTGAGGGAAGCAACACATACAATGGTAAATATCCTCCATAAACCTCATATCCAGGTAAATAGTGACAAACACCTCATGAACTGTGGTTTGGTAAACCTCCAACTATTAAGCATTTTAAAGTATTTTGGAGGAAATATTACATAAAGAATAATGATGATAAACTTGGAAAGTTTGAAGCTAGATCTAATGAATAAATTCTCCTTGGATACTCCTTTAGAAGCAAAGGATATAAATTCTACAATAAAAAAACATCAAAATATTGTTGAATGCATTGATGTTGTGATTGATGAAGCATCCACTAGTACCAAAAGGGAAGTATAAGAAGATGACAGATATACTCCTACAACAAGCCAAAAGAATTTTGGAGAAGGAAATAAAGAAGCATCAGAAGAAGGAACGATAGTACATAAGCATTAGAAAAGAATCCATCAAGGTATGTTCAGAAAAATCATCCAAAATCTCAAATTGTAGGTGATAAGGAAGCTGGAGTACAAACTAGAAGAACTCTTGTTGGAAATTCTAGTTATCTAGCCTTATTATCCACAATTTAACCCCAAAATCTAAATCAAGCTAGCAAATATGAATGTTGGGTTATGCCTATGGATGAATAGCTTGACCAAATTGAAAAGAACCATACATGGGAATTAGTACCAAGACCTCATGATAAAAATGTTACTAGGACAAAACAGGTATCCAAAAAAAAACTAAATGAAAATGTAGAGGTAATTAGAAACAAAGAAATACATGTATGCAAACGATATGTGTAACACGAAGGAATAGACTTTGAAGAAAAAATTTCACCTGTAGCTAGACTTGAGGCCATAAGAATGTTCCCTGAATTTTCAAGCTTTCATAATTTTAAAGTATATCAAAAGGATGTTAAATCTTCATTTCTGAATGGGGATCTAGAAGAAGAAGTTCATATTGAACAACCTGAAGGTTTCATTCTAGGAAATGATAAAAACCTTGTTTGCAAACTCAATAAGGGATTATATGGGCTAAAAAAATCTCCTCATGCATGATATTATCACCTTGATAAGTATCTTCAACAACATGGTTTCACTAAGGGATCTGCATATAGTAATCTATATATAAAGATGGATAATGGTAAACTTTTAGTAGTTGTTATTTACATAGATGATATCATATTTGGAAGAAATGAAGATTATATGAGTCAAATTTTTTCCTTAGTCATGAAGAAAGAGTTTGAAATGTCATTACTTGGTGAACTAAGATAATTTCTTGGTGTTCAAGTTTAGCAAGCAAATAACGATATCGTTCTCTCACAGACTAAATATCTCAAGTAGATTTTAAAGAAGTATGGAATGGAAGACTGCAAACTTGTATGCACACAAATGGTAACAAGTTGTAACATCAATTAACAGGATGATTCTCCCTCATTAAATCAACCAGAATATAGATCTATGATCGGAATCTTGCTCTACCTTACAAGCACAAGACTAGACATAGTGCATGCAATTGGGACTATTGGATAGTTTCAAGAAAATCCTAAATAAACTCATCCCCATGTAGTCAAGAGAGTATTAAAGTACCTACAAGGAACTCAAGATTACGGTCTATGGTATCCCAAAAATTTTGATTTTTCTCTTCATGCTTACACAGATGTAGATTGGGTAGGTAATTTTGATGATCAAAAAAGTACCAGTGGAGAGGAATTCTATTTATGACCCCTCTTGGTATCATGGTTCAACAAAAAACAAAGCTACATTTCTTTGTCTACTATAGAAGCATAATATGTTGTTGTTGCATCTTGTTGTACTCAATTCTATGGATGATGCAAACATTACAAGATATTCAAATCACTTATCCTCAACCTATACCTATTTTTTGTGATAATATTAGTGCCATAAGTATTTCTAAAAATCTAGTCATGCACTCAAATACCAAGAATACTCCAATCAAATATCACTTTCTGAGAGAATAGGTCATTGAACAAAATGTCAAACTATAATATGTTCCCTCAAAGGAACAAGTTGCAAATATATTTACTAAACCACTTCCATGTGGTTCCTTTGAATATCTTAGACAAATAGGATTGGTATTTGCTTCATCACTTTGTTAATTATTCTGACAAATATTTTCATGTTCAAGGGGAGATGAGTCTGAAATTACTACAATTTACTTTCTATACGCAGATTTCATGAAGTACAATTGTGTATATACGTGAGTTATGATCTAAACAGTCATGTATATTTCTCTATGATGAAGAAACAATAGGACATACTCACGGAAAGGCTCTGATATGTTTCAAAAAAAAATTGTTTGGAATTTTGGTCTTGATGTTGATTGGTTGCAGTTTATTATTGCTCAGATGATACTTATAAGTGATATAGGCTTATGATGGCCAATAAATGACAATGTTGTTTTGATGAATTTACTGATTGATGAAGTTGGTTTGATGACTTTACTGATGAACATGATCAGTGTTGACAGTGAACGTATGGCATAGATTCAGGGAGAGAATTCCTCATAATGCACATTGTTGCCATTTGATTTCTTGATTATTCATTGTTTCATAATAATTATCATATGGTTGTTAATAGATGCTCATCCTTATATGGTAATTGATGGTTACTTATGAATATCACAGTACTACTACCTCACTATTGAGGTATTTGGTTTTGGTTATAAACGTCATATTTGTCTCTTGATGTGGAGGTCATGTAAAGACCCATGATGTAAAATTGTTATATTCAGTCATGGTTGAAATATTATGTAACCCCACTATGTTGGGTAACTAATGTAAGCGTGATTCCTTGGTGATAGGGAAGGTCATATCTAGAGTCATTTACTTCTTTGTATATCTTCAGAAAATTTAGCATATGTTTAGCAGGAGCATGGTCAATAATCAGTGTTTATACTCAGCATATTAGATATACAAAGGGAGAGAAGCCTTCACTCATCATTGGTCAGCCCCTTTTCCCTTGATGTCAAAGGGGGAGAAAAGCTTGTGGTTTGGATAATTCTTGGTGACTTTTTATATCTATAGATGTGTTTACAAGTATCTACTAGTGGTGGTGATGAAACACAAAAGTGGTGGTTACCATCAAGTCCAAAGGGGGAGATTGTTGGCATTATGAAAAATGTGTTGTCCTTGATGGAAACCTACTGAATAAAGATGTCAAAATGATAATAGCATGATAATTATGCAAGCCAGTACAAATGTGATAGATAAATTGGACAAAGCAATATCAATTAAGAGATAGATGAATGATAAAAATAATGTTTCATGAAATATATGTGGGTCCTGTTGGGAGCGGGATCCCCCAAGGGCAGTCTTGGGGCTAAAAGCCCATGTTTAAGTCAAGCTTTTGTGATATTATTGTAAAGACTCTGCATTTTGTGGTTGCGGAGTGAGAAGGTATTACGTGTCACAAAGGGGAGTTCTCCCTTAGTTTTGTAAAGTAAAGTCAGCAATAAGAGATCTACCCATGGTCTACAGACCATGGGATTGTATAAAAGGAGCTAAGCTCTAAGTAGTTAGAGGCATCAATGGAAGAAGCAAGAAAGTCATAGCTTTAGAGAAATAATTCTAAGTCTTGGGTCGTAGTGTAGGTAGAGGTTCTGCAACTGTGTGCACGGAGGCCTAGGGTAGAAGTTTGCAGCTGAGTGTGAAGACCCCTGCAGCAGTGTGTGCAGGTTGAACAGAGTCTATAACACTTGGAAGATAGTAACAAAAGGAGTTATTTTACAATTTCTATATAATTGTTTTGTTGATGGGTATGGATATTTCTTGTATGAATTCCCTTTGTTATGCTTCTATGTTGCGTGAATGAATACAGTTACATTCAATAATTAAACATAATTACAAATATCTAATTATGTGGTGATAAACTTAAGTATTCGGCAAAATAAGAAAATCAATTAGGGTAATTAAGGAATCTGCAAAGCGCGCTTCCATAGCAGCGCGAAAGTACCTGAGCCCTAGGTTAGGGTTGCACGAAGGTTTATCATATACTTTCGCGAAGGTAATGAAAGCTAGAATAGAGGGTTTGTCTTACAAGCCCTAGAGCGAGATCACCTGCATGAAGGTAGAGATAGAAGAGATCAAATGACATCACCACCATCTTAGGGTGTAGAAACTTGGTCCCAGCATCCCCCCATACTGCTTCAGGTGAGACTTCGGTCCATGCTCTACGAGCTGATGCCAAAAGGGCCAGTAGTGTAGGGATTTGTTTGGCTAAATAACACTGAACCTAGTTCAGGCCCCCTCAAGCCAACAAATGGTTCCATTGTCGGGACCAAAATATGCATAAGAGATGTGTGATTTCATATCACTAGAATCCAACTAAGAAGGAGATTGGAGACTAGTTAGATAGAAAGATCCATGAATTCGCAGCATAGGAGAACAAAAACCTACGATCGACAAAAGAATAGTGGTTGGACTTGTACCTATATATAGAGATCCATGAGATCTTTTTCTACTCTTTCCCTATTGAGCTATACAAGTGGATCGTGAAGCTAGCAAATAGACAAGGAAGGTGGAAAATTGACGGTCCTATTGTGTGGACCCCAGAGCTAGTGCAAAGGTTGGAAGCATCAGAGAATAAGATCACTCGCGTTGTCGATCATTGACTCAATCACGTCATAAGATGATTTGTGACTAAATTCGTGGTTGACACCTCAGTCAGCTATAGCGAAGTGGTGTAGCACTTTTTCAAAGGACCATGAGGTAAGTACATAAAATCTTTGAATACTGGGATTAAAATGTTGTTGTGTGAAAAATGGGTTAGGCAACTACCTTGATGTTTGGGACTACGCGAAGCGAAAAAAATTACAAGAATGAAGGAAAAAAGGGTCTATAGTATAGCCCCTTGATTTCACCTCCATGAAGAGATGAAGAAGGGATAGCAAAGGTTTCTCCATGAAGTGTTATTCAATTAATAAGACAAGGATTCCCATGAATACCACCTCCACCCACACCACCTATGACTTTAGCAACATTGCCTCCAACTTCACCCGTACCACCTCCACCTCCACCGCAGTTCAGTATGGAAAATACAGTGAAGTTGCCTTTGTTCAAAGGCTTTGGAAATGATGACTTGGACCAATTCTAGTTCATTGTGAGGGTTGTATGGGAAGCTCAAGGTGTTGTAGATGATCATATAAAGAAGGCGAAACTAGTTAGTGATCTGCAAGATCGCACGCTAACCTGGTATATTAAGTACTTTAACGATAACTTGAATGTTAGAGTAGCCGACATCCAGGCAGCACTAATAGGGAATTTAGTAGGCCTAAATCTCAGGTGCAGTCGATTGTGGGATTCAAAGATATCATGATGCAACAAGGTGAGACACCTTGGAAACTAGATTAGAGGCTGAAATTTACAATCCGTGAAGCCAACATGAATTTGACATATGGAAAACATCGCGAGTGGTTTGTGGCTCCGCTACTACCACACTTAAGGAGTGCACTGTCGCAGCAAAATATAACAACTTAGGAAGAGGCCTTAGAGATTTTCATGAGACTTCATGAGACTTTGATGCAAGATCCTAATCTAGGATTTCAGCAGATCCATGCGCAGCTGAAGAATCTGTGCCTTGAGATGCAAATTCTGAAGTAGGACAGGATGGTTTGACCAGAGGTACGTGAGGAAGTATGGTGCTTGAAATGCAAGAGTTAGGGTCATGATAAAGACCATTTACCAATATTTGAAAATTGCCCTGCAGGAGAAGGAACGATGCCTTTAAGGCCTAAAGCTCAACCAGGACCTAGCGCGGGGCCTGCATTATGGTGAGCTATCTGTTAGGTAGCTAGAAAACATGCCACGGATAACTATCACTTGCTACAGAAGTATGTAAAACCACAACAATAGCTATTCCGCAACTTTTGTAGATTAGTAGGACATGATGAGTGTACTTGCAGAAGCTATGAATTGATGATGGATAGAATTCTTGCCTACAGGGTTCAGGCCGAAACACGGCCCCCTGACCAGAATGCAGGGATGGTGCGGATAGGATTTCAGGGGCACGGACAAGGCCAAGGTGGAGGAGGACATGGTAGAGGTTGAGTACATTTGATTTTCTACAATTGCGGAGGACCAGGACATTATTCTTGCAATTACAATAATCCAACACGTCCGTCATGCAAGTATTGCATGTTGTTTAATCATGAAACGGAAGATTTTCCTATGTTGATATCTAAGATATGTGACAAAGGAGTACCACCACCTCTGCCGACTTAGAACCTGCAAATGATGAGATCTAAGTCACGCGAGGAAGATCCAAACATAAATATAGTACTCAAAAGTGGAATCGCAATGGGAGATGACAAGGGGAAGCATCCAGAAGATAGTATATGGGTTCGCAAAGCCCCGACGAAAGAGCCTGAGTTCGATTTTGGGCATGCTCATGAAACCTTCATGGAAGCTAAGAAGAGCTTCATTGAGGCCTCCACCTCAGGAACCAAGGATATGCCCAAGCCGGAGATGGACCCCTCTATGCTCAAAACTTTCCTAGAAACCTGTATGAAGTTATTGCGCAATACTAAGGGTGTGAAAGGGTTACAAGAATTTATCAATAGATGTGCTGGAACTGTGCCAAGTGAGCCGTGTGTAGTACAAAAGATTGGTAATCATAAAATAAGGATAGGACAGGAGATGAGACTAAATACACAAATAGGAGAGTATGAAATGGATTAGGTCATTTTGGACCTGGGGACAGATGCAAATGTCCTACCAAAGTAGACTTGGGAGTGAATGGGGAGACCTATGCTGCAATGGTCTCTGATTTAGCTAAGGATGATGAATCAGAATAAAATCATCCCCATGGGACAGTTGTAGGTGGTGACCATGGGTATTGAGGGAGCGAGCACGTTGATGGATTTTGTGTAGGAATTTACATGGTAAGTTCCTCAAATAGAACATAAAAGGACACATCTCACAAATAGATTACAGATCAATACACCAGTATTGTTGATGTGGTTAAAACCCTCAAAGAGGGAAACAGTCCACGACCTGAGCCAATGCAGCCACTTCAGGCAATTTATTAATAAAAGAATGAAAATTTACATAAGCTTCTCTCATGAATGGTTACCCTACAAATGACCTTCCATGCTCTTTAAATAGAGATCATGGACGAATCAGATGTTAAGCCACGGATCAAGTGTCAGTAATACTGATGAGAGAACGAACCGTTGGATCACTACATATCATGACCATTGAATTGTAAGTTACGAAAGTACATAGTCAAGAAACACACTTTACCTAACTCTACACTAGACCAAGTTATACTTAACTATTTACTATGTGTCGGAATATCCTAACATCCCCCCTTAAGAACAACTTGGGATAGGATTGAAGGATGTACAAATATGACACAGTACGAGAAGGAAGGAGGCATTAGAACCTATCTCTCCTTAGTGACAACTTCCTGAACTCCAACCATAAATCGAAGTTTAGTAAACTTCACCTCTATGAGAGCCTTTTTAAAGATGTCTACAACTTGATCATCTATTGAACAATATTGCACTTCAAGAACATGGTCGTGATTGAGCTTTCTGATGAATTGCATGTGCATTTCAATGTGTTTGTTGCACTGATGTTGGATTCGATTTTTGCATAGTTTAATGGCACTTTGATTATCACACCAAAGTGAAGTCGGATGTTGCTACTGAAAGCCAAACCCTGACGGGATCTAACCAAGCCACAAGGCTTCCTTAATAGCTTCTATGGCACCGCAATACTCTGCTTCTACTAAAGAAAGAGAAATAGAACTTTGTTTCTTACAAGCCCATGTAATAGGTCCTGAACCAAGAGTGAAAGCCTAACCTGTAGTAGACTTCTGATCATCAGGGTCACTAGCCCAATCAGAATCAGTGAAACCAACCAATAGAGGAGATGCTTCTACAATGTAATTAATCCCAAATTGAATTGTATCTCGAACATAATGAAGTATTCTTTTAGCCACTTTCCAATGAATTTCATGTGGGTTTTGCATAAACTGAGCAATAAGGCCAACAACAAAAGAAAGGTCAAAATGAGTATGGGCAGATACAAAAGTTTTCCTTCAAGTTGACGATATAATGTAGCATCAACTTCAAGGGAAGTACAAGTGACTAAAAGTTTAGCTCCAGACTGAAAGGGAGAAGGGGTTGGCTTACAGTCTTCCATGTGAAAATGGCGTAGAAGATCACAGGCATACTTGGACTGGGAAAGGGAAATACCTTCCTTGGATTGCAAGACTTGAAGACCGAGAAAATAGTGCAATGTCCTAAGTTTGTCATTTCAAAATTCTTTTTAAGGATGGACTTCACATGGTTTATAAGCTTGGGATCACTACCAGTAAGGATAAGATCATCAACATAAAGAACAAGAATGATAAGAGACTTGCCCACTTTCTTGGTGTAGACAGTATTGTCAGGATGACACCTAGAAAAGTCAATTTATAAAAGAAAGCTATCCATTTTGGCATACCAAGCCCAAGGAGCTTGCTTGAGACCATAAAGGGATTTATTAAGCCGATATACAAGCCTAGAGTTTGTTTGTATAAATATTTTAGGTTGTTCCATATAGATTTCTTCATGGAAGTCCCCATGCAAGAAGGCATATTTAACATCCATCTGATGGACTTCCCATTTGAAAGAGGCAGCAAGAGAAAGAACAAGGTGGATAGAGTTCATTTTGGCAATAGGGGAGAAGGTTTCAGTATAGTCAATGCCTTCTACTTGTGAAAATCCCTTAGCAACAAGATGAGCTTTATGTTTATCAACTTTTCCATCTGGTCCATACTTGGTTCTGTAAACCCATTTTCATCTAACAAGTTTTTGTCCCTTTGGTAGAGGAACAAGATCCAATGTATATTTGCCAATAATGAAAAATATTCTTCATTCATAGTTTCATCCCAATCTAGATGGATTGAAGCTTCTACAAAGGTGTCAGGATCATAATTTGTTGAATCTTGAACCAGTAAAGAAGAGGCTCTATGGAACTGAGAATGTGTACGTCGTTGATCTGTAGGATCACCAGCAAGAGCACCTGCTACATCCCAAGTATCACAGACCCATTTTGGAAGCTGAGGAGCTAAAGGAGGATCCTGAGAAGGTGGGGGAGGATTGTCATCCTCACTTTCATCATCTGAAGAAGAAATATTTTCAAAAGTAGAAGAGATAGAAAGAGGTGGGACATCAGTCGAACTAGGCTCGTAGGTCAATATATTTTTAGCACAATTTACATCTCTTCTAATGATAACATTTTTGGACTTAAGTGGAATAAGTCTATATCCTTTGACATCTTCATAATATCCAACAAAAATACATTTTTCACTCTTAGGTTCTAAAGCTTTATGTTTCTCATTTGGAATATGGGCCATGCTTCACTTGCAAAAACACAAAAGTGACTTACATCTAGTTTAATTGAGCTTCATGCTTCTTCTGGAGTGATATTCTTTAAAATCTTAGTAGGAGTGAGATTTATTATGTAATTTGCACAGTTAATTGCTTCTACCCAAAAATTAAGACTAAGTCCTTTAGATTGAAGCATACAATTAGCCATTTCCTTTAAGGTGCAATTCTTCCTTTCAGCTACACCATTTTGTTGTGGAGTATATGGAACGGTATGTTGCATTTCAATTCCATTCTCAATGAAAAAGTTGATGAATTTTGTGTTAACATATTCTCCACCATTATCATATCTTAGCTTAAGAATTTGATCTCCATATTGTTTTTCAACGAAGGCCTTAAAGGCCAAGAACATGTTAAATACTTCACCCTTGAGTTTTAAGAAGTATACCCAAGTGCGTATGGAGATATCATCAATGAAAGTTAAGAAATACTTGTAGCCAGAGAATGAAACAACTGGAAGTAGACCACATAAATCACTATGCACAAGTTGTAAAGGGGCTAAGGCGTGCCAAGAGGCACGTTTTTCAAAACTATCCCGATGATGTTTTCTGAGTACACATCCAGAATAAACACCATCTCTGCAGGATGCCATTGGAAGACCTGTCACCATATTTTCTTTACATAGATTCTAAATGGAGCGATAGTTTAAGAGACCAAATCACTCATTCCAAAATTTTCTCACTTCATCATTATGAGCAACAAATACTGCGGGAAGATTTGATGACCCAAATTTGTTAAATTTATACAACCTTGTAGAATCATCAACAATGCCAGTAGCTAAAATCTATCTAGGTTCTCTTAGGTCCTTAATTACAACATCGTGAGGTGAAAATTAAACGATTTTACCTTCACCTGAATGAGTTATCCGATATACAGATAGAAGGTTGTAGGATAAGGTTGGAATACATAATACATCATTAAATTGACCATTGTCTATATGAACAGTTCCAGTCCTTACAACACTAAGAGATCTATCATCACCAACATATATATTTTTGGTGTTGCAATCATTTAAAGAAGAAAACATGCCTTTTTTTTTGGTCACGTGATAACAATCTCCAGAATTAATGAGCCACTCATGAGAATTAGAATATGAAGATACATTTAGTGCATATCCAAACTGAGATTTTTGACAACCACATGTAGAAGGTGCTATTCTTGAAGATGAAGTTGAAGTTGAAGAGTGCTCCAAATGGATGTTATGCTTCTTCATTGTTTCTTCCGAGGCTTCCATCTTCTTAAAGCATTTGGATTCTAAGTGGCAATCTTGATTACAAAAGTGGCAACGTCTATCAGTCTTCTTCCCTTTGTTTTTATTTGCCTTATCATTTTGTTGAAATGACTTTTCATTTTGAGGCTGAAATTGCTTAGGACCCTTGTTTGGTTTAGGATCATTCTTTTTAGGATACATCTTCTTAGGATTCTTTGAATTTGATTGTTGCTGGGAAGATAAGGCTTTCTTAGAAGATTTTACAATATTAAGAAGACCAAGGTGTAAGAGTTTTTCTTGTTCTCTTATTGAAGAATCACAAAAGGCATCAAAGGAAGGGGACTTGTAGTCTTGTTTGAGAAATGAAGGCTTCTCTTGTAGAATGGAAGGTGGAAAGAAACACAGAGTAGGCTAGTCCCAACTTAGTAAGAATGGAATAGATAAGATTACCATCTTCTTTCTTAACCTTAACACCTTCCAAGAGAAGTCTAAGGGTCTTGAACTTGGATAGAAAATCATCAATGGAAGAAAAATTATTGGGGTCCAATGTAAGCAACTCATTTTTGAGTTAAGGGGCTCTAAGTTCATTTTTAATTCCAAAAACTTTAGTGATCTGTTTCATTTCTTCATTAGGAGTATCAAGTTTTGTGATATGGAATCTAAGGTCTAGATAAATAGACATCCCTATCAACCCACATGCTTGATCTTTCCTATTTTCCCACTTTGCTGCCTTATCTTCATCTTTCGGTTTGGTTTCTTGGCTTGAGGCTATTATGTAAAGACCTTTACTTCTAAGTAAATCCACAATGTAGGACCACCATTGGAAGTAGTTGGTGCTGTTGGTGCTATCAAGAATAACTTGGCATGGAATTTCCATTTTAACAGAAACTGAAGCTATAGATGCTGAAAATAAGTGCTCCAATGGAAACATCTCAAAAAAATAGGTTGATTAAAAAAAATGGCTTTGAAAATGGCTTCGAGAAGAAGAAGCTATGGCTTTTTGAAGAAAAGTTGTTGAAGATGTCGACGAAGTGCGGGAATGTGCGGAAATGAATGATAATGTTATGTTTAAAAAAAATCCGCCCCCTTTCCAAACTTAGTCTAATTAGCTCAACAAAAAGAAAGAATTGAACTTAAGATTCCTATTCTCATGAAGTAGCTTTGGACCAAGTGAGCTAGATTAAAAGGTTAGTAATTTTTGGAAAAGAGGAAGGGTCTATTTTTTTCAGTCACTGAAGCTTTGGGGTGTGTGCTTACATGAGAAAGCTCTTTTTTTGCCTACAAAACAAAAAACACAAAACCCAACATGGACATACAAACAAAAAAAAACTTACGGCTTCAAGTTAGCTTTACCTAGAAACTAAATATTTTCCTCAATGTTTTTTAATTTTCTAGATCATACTATGGCGTGGTGGAAAAGTGCATACACATGAGAAAAATCCTTCCTTTCTATTTCTGATTTCCCCAGATCGCACAAAATCACAGGGAAAAGAGCATACGCAAAAATGAAAGGTGTAGATCCAGTAATAAAAAAATGAAGGGCTAAATAACCAGAAATAAATAGAGAGAAAATAACTAAAAACTGCAAATAAACACTATATACCTCCAGGTCTTAAAAATGACATAAATATGGCTACCAGAAACCTTTTTGCATGAAACAAAAGGGGTTCCTCAATGGAATAGATGCTCCTAACAAAATAGAGAAATCATTTTATCCCGAAAGCAGTCAGAAATATTAGATCTAGGAAACAATAGTTGGATGCAGTTCTACCGGCTTCAGATTTGGATCACCAACGAATGTGGCCCTCAACTTGGCTCTGATACCATGTAGGAATTTACAAGGTAAGTTCCTCAGACAGAACACCAAAGTACACCAATCACAAACAGATCACAGATCAATACACCAGTATTATTGACATGGTTAAAACCCTCAAAGAGGGAAACATTCCACGTCCTAAGCCAACATGGCCACTTTAGGCAATTTATTAATAAAAGAATGAAAATTTACATAAGCTTCTCTCATGAACGGTTACCCTACAAATGACCCTACATGCTCTTTAAATAGAGATCATGGACCAATCAAGTGTTAAGCCATAGATCAAGTGTTGGTAATATCGAGGAGAGAATGAACCATCGAATCACTACATATAGTGACCATCGAATTGTAAGTTACAAAAGTACATAGTAAAAAAACACATTTTACCTAACTCTACACTAGACGAAGTAATACTTAATTATTTTCTATGTGTCGAAATATCCTAACATTTTGAAGTAATAGAGATAGTGGATGACATCAATCCCTACCCTGTGCTCCTGGGAATTGACTGGGCTACTGATATGAACGAGGTAATCAATCTGAATAATTGAAAGATGAAATTTGAGAAGAAATAGGTGTGCATAATAATACCCCTCGATCCTGCTAAAGAATCGTGTTATACTAAACTTGTCCGTGATTATGAGAATGATGACGACCTGGACTGTATCTATAAGATAACAACGCAAGACCAAGATTGGGTGAATCCCATAGTAGATGGACAAATTATGTGGGATTGTGAGAGTTCCTGCACTTTGGACTCCAACGAATAAATAGAACGCTGGAAAAATCGATTACATGAAGTAAATACGATGAATTGCAACATGATGACCTGGTCATTGTGATGTGCATCGTTAGAGGTAAGAAATATGTTTGTTTATGATGGTCTAAATGAGGTAGATATCTTTTTGGATGCATTTGAAAGGGAGGTACTAGAAAAGCAACACTTCCAGGCCTTGGACTGGGCATTACGCGCTACGCTCGCATGATGGTGGGGTACGCACAAGGGGAGATTTAATGATTGGTGTGAATGTAGGAGGATGATGAGAACACAATTTGGGAAGCCTAAGATGTGACTGACAGATAAGTACGATGGGAAAAATGATCTGCACATGCATTTGGCCAAATGGATGCAAGCTTATGGATAAAAGCCCCAACCTGAGTGGGTGCACTTGTTCTGTCATACCCTGGATGTTATCCCAATGAATTGGTATATAGAAATAGAGCTCTACCATGGGATAGGTGAATGGGATACCTTGCGCGAAGGATTCATGATGACATTTATTTTTGAGGATGAGTTTGATTGTATTGTGTAGGTTTTAACCCCGCACAGAAATTACCTGCATACGAATTCTAAATCACAGGAAAAATAAAAATGTGAGAGAATAACACATAAAAACACATATACATAGAGATTTCCCACTGGATCTCAAAACCGAGACTACCAGCTTGATTTTTCATTATGATTCTTTCAATGTTACAATACATATTTATACATGCCGAAGCATCCAATACCATGGACCGAAAACCATCGCGTCCAAAACCATGGACCGAAAACCATCGCGTCCAAAAAACATGTGCGAAAATCATGCACGTCCAATACCATCGACCAAAAAACCATTGCATCCAATACCATGGACCGAAAACCATCGCGTCCAAAAAACATGTGCGAAAATCATGCACAAAACCATAGGTGGGTCCGCCCAACCTAACATAGGGTCCAAACCAAAATTTTCTGGGGCGCTGCCCCGGACTCCATAAAATGGGGTTACAGGTACCCCTCAAACCCCTATTAACTATGTGGAAAGAATATAACACAACCCAACAATCTCCACTTGTTGTTTTCTTTCCACAGGGGGCCACAGGAGAGCTTAGTCATTTTTCCAGCCCTGAAACACCCATTGTTTCTCTACACCAAGAGAACTTCTCAGAGCTAACAGATTTTGTCAATGCATCTGCAATATTCTTCAAATTGTCCACCTTTACCAGCAACACCTTCTTGTCTTCTATCATATCCCTCACAAAGTGATACTGAATATCAATGTGCTTTGTCTTTGAATGATAAGCAGGGTTTTTTGCCAAGACAATTGCACTTTGGCTGTCACAGTCTTATCCTTATAGCTCCTTGTACTAACCCCATACTTGAACACAATCTCTGCAACAAAACTGCTTCCTTGCTTGCATGAGTGGCTGCCATGTATTCTACCTCTGTAGTTGATAGTGCCACTACAGATTGTTTCTTACTCCTCCAACTGACTGCACCTCCAAATAGGTTAAACACATACCCACTTGTAGATCTTCTCTGATCCAGATCTCCAGCCCAGTCTGCATCAACAAAGCCATGAATATCCAACACCCTGTCCAATCCTGGTCTTCCTTGGTAGCACAAACCATAATCACTAGTGCCACGCAAATACCTGAAAACCCGCTTCACTGCTGTCCAGTGCTCCTTCCCTAGTTTTTACATAAACCTACTCAATACTCCCACTGCATGTGCAATGTATGGTCTAGTACACACCATTGCATACATCAAGCTACTGACTGCACTTGCATATCGAGCACGGGACATGTCCTCTTCCTCTTCTTGTGTCTTGGGACACTGTTCAGCAGATAACCTCACACCTACAAGAATAGGAACCTTCACTGGTTTACTATCCTGCATATTAAACCTCTGCAGTATTGTCTCGACATACTTGCTCTAGTTTAACCAGAGCTTCCTCTTTCCCCGATCTCTTTTAATTTCCATGCCCAAAATATAGGTTGCAGCACCAAGATCTTTCATGTTGAATTTGGAGGACAATTGGGTGTTCAAATCCTGGATAATTTCTTTGTCATTTCCAACCAGCAACATATCATCCACATACAAGACTAGATAAATAACACGG
>APFE030534406.1:21576-34407 GCA_000404065.3 Pinus taeda | reverse complement strand
TCTAAATCACAGGAAAAATTAAAAATGCGAGAGCATAACACATAAAACACATATACACAGAGATTTCCCACTAGATCCCAAAACCGGGACTACCAGCTTGATTTTTCATTATATTCCTTTCAATGTTACAATACATATTTATACATGCCGAAGCATCCAATACCATGGACTGAAAACCATCGCGTCCAAAACCATGGATCGAAAACCATCGCGTCCAAAAAACATGTGCGAAAATCATGCACAAAACCATAGGTGGGTCCGCCCAACCTAAAGTGGGGTTACGGGTACCCCTCAAACCCCCTGTTAACTATGTGGAAAGAATATAACACAACCCAACATATTGATGAAGCACTACAAGAGGTGAAAGTAGCCATCTTTAGGATATAGCAGGATCTATTAGACCTGACTCAGTATGAATGGGCTACTCAGCTCAGTCACACGCTCAAAAGTTATAATATAACTACTAAAGCATAGGACAAGGATCCGTGGAAGATTAACATTCAAGAAACAGAAGGCCACTATGAGGTTCAAGGATCGTAGATTGAGATCCCTGATATAATCGTGTTGGTGAAAACAAAACAAGTGAATATTGGTACAAAGGAAGAACCCAAATTCAAGAATATTGGAGACTACTGGGATGATGCAATAGTGGATAAGGTTGCTGAATTACTCCACGAATACCAGGACTTATTCCCTACCAAGTTTCCAGATCTGAAAGGAATAATCGAGGACCTAGGAGTAATGAAGATGACATTAAAGCTCAACGCAAAGCCATTTAAGCAAAGGCCTTACCACCTCAATCCAAAATACAAAGAGAAGGTCCACTTAGAGCTAGACAAGATGCTAGTAGTAGGCATCATTGAGGCTATGGAAGAATCTGATTGGGTAAGCCCAATGGTGTGCAAGAGAAGAAGCAGAAAGATGAGATAAGGATATGTGTGGATCTCAAAAAACTAAATGACGCTTGTGTGCATGATCCTTTCCCGACTCTGTTCATAGATGAATTGTTGGTTAATGTAGGTGACTAGGAAGCATATTCCTTCACTGATGGGTTCTTTGGGTACCACCAAATTAAAATCACACCGAAGGATAGCAGCAAGACAACCTTTGCGATTGAGTGGGGTTGTTTTCAATACACTGTAATTCCATTTGGATTGAAGAATTCACCTACAATATTTTCATGCATGGTTGTTGCGACATTCAAGGAATTTATTCATAAGTTCCTAGAGGTATATTTTGATGACTAGAGTGTATTTGGGCTTGTTAAGTGCCACGTAGCAAGATTGTGCTTGATGTTGGATACCTCTCAAAGATACCAAATCATGCTCAATCTCAAGAAATATTTATTTTGCGTTCCTTTTGGGAACCTATTGGGGCATGTGGTTTGCAAACAAGGACTGATGGTAGACCCTGTGAATATCACGGTGATACTGAACCTAGAAGCACCAAGGAATGTGAATCAACTACACGTTACTCTAGGACATATGGGATATTACAGAAAGTTTATTAAAGGTTGTGCCTAGATCATCGTGCCTATGGAAAAAATTGTGAAGAAGGATGTCACATTCTACTGGAATGATGATTGTAAGAAAAGCTTGGATATATTGAAAGAAAAGATGGTTACCGTGCTAATTCTAGTCTTCTCAGACTAGAAGAAAGAGTTTCATGTACATGTCAACGCATCATGTATAGCGATGGGGTTAGTACTAACGTAGGATGGTGGACAAGGCTTGGACCATCCTATCACGTTCGCAAGCTATAGATTATCCAAAGTAGAGAAGAACTATTCTACCACTGAACATGAGGGGCTAGCTATGGTGTGTGTGCTCCAGAAATACCAGCACTACTTGCTAGGAGGCCATTTTAAGATGTATACGGATCACTCTGAGCTGAAGTACCTGGTCAATAAGCCTTTGTTGGGGGGGCAAATCTGCAGATGGCTCTTATTGTTCCAAGAGTACGATTTTGAAGTTGTTGTGAAGCCTAGATGATTGAATGTGGGACCGACCATCTGTCGTGCATCGAAACAAGGGAGGAACCTACTAACTTGGAAGAAGGATTGCCTGACGCGTAGCTATTTGTAGTGCATGTTGCAGATGGTCATTTTGAGGATATAATACACTTCCTAACAATAGGAATTGCACTGGAAGGATACTCTATCCATCAAAAGAAGAAATTAGTGGTGCTTGCAGCAGATTTATCTATCATTGTTGGGCATCTACACAAGATGGGGACTAATAAGATGTTTCAACATTATGTACCTGAGTTCAAATGAAGCATCATCCTCACAGACGCTCATGGGGGCATTGCGGGAAGACATTATGCAGGGACAGAAACCGCGTAGAAGATTCTACGCATAGGGTTGTGGTGGCCAACCCTTCATCAAGATTCAAAAGCATATTGCAAGGTGTGTGATGTATGTTAAAGAACAAGTAGGCCATCATGGAGGGATGAAATGTCTTTGAATCAAAAAATGACATTGCAACCCTTCGAGAAGTGGGCAATATATTTTGTAGGACCCATTTAGCCACAAGGGAAAACAGGAGGAAGGTACATTATCACTGCGATGGAGTATTTGACTCGTTGGGTAGAAGAACGGCTGGTGAAGGATTGCAGAAGTGTGATGGCTACGAAGTTCCTATTTGAGAATGTACTAATACAATTGGATGTCTACAGATCTTGATGAGTGATCATGGTATGCACTTCGTGAATGAGACGATCAATGCACTCAGAGAAGAATTTTAGGTATATCACTAGAAGAGCACACATTATCATCCACAGGCTAACGGGACAGTGGAGGCATTCAAAAAAGTGCTTTAAAATGTGTTGACTAAGGTTAGCAATGCTCAGCAAAGTGATTGAGACCTACGCATACCTACAGTATTGTGGGCTTATCGAACGACATGCAAGAAGTTGACAGGACAAACCCATTTTAGGCTTGTCTATGGTATGGAAGCCATAATGCCTATGGAATACAATGTGCATAGTCTACACATAGCAGTGCTCATAGGTATGACAGATCGGGGAACCCTAGAATATAGGCTCACACAGCTAGATGAGTTAGAAAAAGAAAGATGTTTGGATGGATTTCACTAGTAAGTCCAAAATCAGCATGAAAAGGCATGGCATGATCAACACATCAATATGCGCACATTTAAGGTAAATGATCTGGTTTTGTTGTAAGATAGTAAGTTTGATCAATTCACCGAAAAATTCAGGATGCACTGGTTAGGGCATTATTTTATTAAGGAGATTACCGATGGAGTGGCGGTACAGCTGGTCAAGTTAAATGGAGAACCCTTCGCAGGAAAGGTGAATCGCAATCTCTTGAAGCCGTACACTGGCGGTTCGACCATGTGACTAAATGAAAGTAGCATAGTTTTAGCACTCGAGGTAGCTGAAAGGAGGTGCAGGGCTATAAACTACACTGCCCAAGTTGGGGACTTACACTATTGGAAGATGGTGCGAAGCAAGGACATGTCACTGGGTCTGCGACAGTGCGGAGAGAGTTGCACTAACCAGGGAGAAATCGCAGTCCAGCTAGAAAGTGATTGTTAAAGTCAATGTTCATGAAAAGGCAATAGAAGTGAGGCCAAATGGAGCGGGTGGCCGACATTTAAGATGAAATTTATGGATTAGATCCTTGAAAATCTACCGCCAATCCGGCATTAATGAATCGATTTCGAGGGGAATGGTCGAATTTGAATTCAAATTTCCCTATAAATTACAAGTGGTCGTCCAGCAAGAAACACTTGGCATTTTAAGTATTCAACTATTGAACTCTTGGACCCTTATGGAACCAGAGTTTTTCGCATCTCTCAAATAGACTCTTACATTTGCAAACCTGCTTGAGACGTCGTGAGTACTGATAGAGAGTGTTATGTCATCACCCCCAGAAGTTATCAATACACACCAAGTGGCAGAAGAGCTAGCATAAGAAATGGAGAAACATGTCAAAGAAGTTTCCCCAGAAGTAGTCAAAGCACTGGCGAAGGTCCCTAAATCTCCAAGAACGTCGAGACTGAAGCCAACCCCGACCAAGGAGACCATGAAAGATGAGAAGGGAAAGCAACCTTCCATCCCAGTGCACATGTCATTGAGATGAAACCCAACAAAGTCTGCTACCCAAGAGAAAGGCCAAGCTATAAACCTAGAGGTAGAAGAGGAGGATATCGAAGACATCCCCATGGACGATGAAGATGTGGGAGTGGAAATAGAGGAGGTTAAAGACTAGGGTGTGGAACCTATTACACGATTGTTGGAGTATGTCCCTCCATGCAAGCCTAAGTCCAAGGTCCTGAAGGACATTGATGAAATTAAGACTCCCCTACAAACCCCATTGCTACCAAATGAGATCACTTTTGATGGTTCGCATTTGGCACAGGTGCTAGTTTTGAAGCTCGAAGTCTCAGACTTCACAAGCCATGAGAATTTCCTGTACTTGGTGATCGAATAGTTGATGTGTTGCATCATAGACACACACACGGGGATGAATGTACTGGAGCCATGGAAGTAGCTCAGAGGAGTAGAGAAGGCAGGATTACTCAACCTACTCTGGGTGTCTCACTGTAACCACACCCTCATGATAGTTTTAGTCATCAAGCAATTATTGTTCTTGGTGCATGATGGGTGTTTGTAGCTAGAGGAGCTAATACCCATCACCAATATGTTGATTCACCACATAACATGCCTATAATACAAGTGAAAATCCAGTGATGATCTTTGGTGGCAAGGGTGGCGAGCTGGCGCTCACGGAATCAATGAAAGAGAAGTTCAAATTGGTGAAGAAGTCACACGGGTACACAATCTTTAGCATCTGCGACCCTGATATCAAAGTGGCAATGCAAATCCTTATAGGGAAGGTGATGTGGAAGTGTCGCTTCGATGAGGTGTCGGTGCCGATCATCATGCTCGCTAGCAGTGCACAGAAGGAGTCAAGTTTAACTGGTCGGACTACCTTCGCAACGAGTTCTTGGAAAACTGCCCCAAATCACAAGATCAAAGCAAGATGTTCCACTACTCATGGCTCTTGCTATAGATTGTGCTCATAGTGTGGGAGCTACCAAAAGAGAGCCAATTCCCCTTAGTCACACCGAACCTTCCTGAAGTAGCGAAGTACACTTTGCTATGGGCGACCGAGGATGTGGAGCGTGTTTGGGACAACAAAATCTTCTGGATCCTAATGGAAATGAATATTGAGATGGCTATCAATCATAAGCCATGATTGTCAACTACAGTATATGCTAACCTAAACATCTATGCCAAATTCAAAGCTGATTTCCATTAGATATCAATCAGGGCATGGAAGGACCCTGCGCAGAAGTGGTACAACTTGTCATACCTAGCCACAAATGATGCCATTGATGCAGTGTTGGATAATTGTCCAGCGGAGTGGCACACCACCACGAACTTGGTGATGGGTGGAAGCAAGTCCGATGCACAAAAGAACAAGGATGATGCCAAGCTAAAGATGGTACAGCTCGTCAAAAAGAGGAAGAAGGAGGCCGCTGAGAAGGTCAAGGTAGAACAAACAGGGAAGGGACCACGAAAACAAACAGGTGGCACAAAGCAGGGCTCTAACAAAGGCACAAGGTTGCCTTCACCTGAAACTGAAGAAGAGGACACAAAGTAGCATAGCATGGACCCTCAAGAGATGTTCAGCTACATTAAGTGCTCGAGAGAGCCAGAAAAGGGATGGTCTAGAAAGAAATCAAATGTGACCAAGACCTCGTTGGACCCTATCACACTGATGGAGGGAGATTTATACAACATCGGTGACACAGTCATAGATGTCACCACGGAGGCCTTGTAGCAATTTGAAAATTAGCAGTAGATCATCCTAGGGGCCATCCATATGGGACTACAGGAGTTGTAGATTCATGCATCACAAGTTGGTATGCTATCTACTAGCTTGGCTATAAGCACATCAGAGGTTGTTGATATGTTGAGCATGAAGGCTTCCAGTGCACTAGTGCTGTCGAATGGAGCACTGACAACAAAAAATGAGGCTGACAGGCCCACTGTCGGCACCTTGAAGGGAGTAGGACTGAACTTGGTAGTGCTCCCACATAAAGCACTCCACTCCTTATAGGATGGAGTAATCATAGAGCTGAGGACCCATGAGCACCACACCCTCCAAGTGATTAGTGAACAAAAAATCAACAATGAGTAGATGCCCTTAAAGAGGGATACTACCATCGCCACAGAGGCTGAGGAAACCAACCAGAACAAGAAGATCATGCAGGTCATGGTGGAGGCCTGCAGAATGGTCCTAGAATTGGCCATTCTAGAGGAGGAGCCAATCAAGGTCTGCATCTGTAAATTGGCCACAGGGGTGCATGACACTCAGATGGAGATGGTGTGGGTTCAATTGGAGCTGAACTTGTAAATTACAGAGCTCTAGTTCAGGGCTCAGACTTCAACACCACTAGAGATAAAGGAACAGTCGGTGGCTGCTATCATAGAAGTAGTCGTGGCAGTGGAGAGTGCAGTAGCAGATTGCACCCAGTTTTTTGAACAATCATTTGAGGTCCTAACCAGCTTGCAAGAGGACCCAAACATCCAAAGGCTCGAGACAAAATCACGCGAACTCCAATAGCACTATGACAAAGTTAAGGGCACAGCAAGAACCATTACGCTGACATAGAGGTTAGCCAAGCTGTAAGAAGCCAAGAAGCTGAAGGAATAGGTGGATGTAGTGCTATGCAAAGAAGCAGTGCTGAAGATGTGACTAAAGCCCTGGCTAGAGGAAGCATATGCAGTGACAGGAAGCATTGAAGGCAAGCTTGCAGCTCTGCAAGTGACGCAACAACAGCTTCAAGCTAATAGCACAAGGGCAGTAACTTAGAATAAAATCGAAGATGTGAAGTAGGAAGCAGCTGAGTGCACAGTCGAAGTTGTGGTAATCAGGCTTGAGTTAGACAAGCTTCACGCAAAGATCTCCGTACCTACCGAGTGACTCGAGGGCAAGTCACGATGTTTGCGTTGGGGGCCTATTGGAGCGGGATCCCCCAAGGGCAGTTTTGAGGCTAAAAGCCCATGTTTAAGTCAAGTTTTTGTAAAATTATTGTAGAGACTCCGCATTTTGTGGTTGTGAAGCACAAAGGTATTATGTCACAAAGGGTAGTCCACCCTTAGTTTTGTAAAGTAAAGTTAGCTGTAAGAGATCTACCCATGGTACGCGGACCATGGGATTGTATAAAAAGAGCTAAGCTCTAAGTAGTTAGAGGCATCGATGGAAGAAGTAAGAAAGTCATAGCTTTAGAACAAGAAGTCTAAGTCTTGGGTCGTAGCATAGGTAAAGTCTTTGTAGTTGAGTTCGCAGAGGCCTAGGGTAGAAGTCCGCAGCTGAGTGCGCAGACCCCTATAGTTGTGTGTGCAGGGTGAACAATGTCTATAACACTTGGAATATAGTAATAAAAGGAGTTCTTTTACAATTTCTGTGTAATTTTTCTATTGATGGGTTTTGATATTTTGTGTATGAATTTCCTTTGTTATGCGTCTATGTTGCACGAATGAATAAAGTTACATTGAATAATTAAACGCAATTACGAATATCTGATTACGCAGTGATAAACTTAAGTATTCAACAAAATAAGCAAATCATTTAGGGTAATTAATGAATTTTTACGGCGCGTTGCCATAGCAGTGTGAAAGTACCTGAGCCCCAGGTTAGGGTTGCACGAAGGTTGATTGTATACTTTTGTGAAGGTATTGAAAGCCGGAATAGAGGGTTTGTCTTACAAACCCTAAAGCGGGATCACCTGCACAAAGGCATGGATAGAAGAGATCAAACAACATCAAAACCATCTCAGGGTGTGGAAACTTGGTTCCAGCATCCCCCCATATTGCTTTGAGTGAGACTTCAGTCTGCACTCTAGGAGCTGATGCCGAAAGGGCTAGTAGTGTAGGGATTTGTTAAGATAAATAGCATTAAACCTAGGATAGGCCCCCTCAAGCTAATAGGTTCTATGAACAAATGTCAGGTACATATGTCGGTATGGTTAAGAAAAGTCTTGTACAGTTTTCGTACCATGGTATTATAAATACCACGGGTCTTTACCATGGTATTAGCCCATAGTAATGAGCGTGACAATGGATATTTGATCCCGTCAAAGAATACCATCAACATCAAAGTGCTATGTGTGCATGATTTTGTTTGTTAGTGAATTGTTCGATATAAAATAAGTGTGCACCAGGGAATGTGATGATGGATCAGATCTTATAGATCTCAAATGACTACACATTGAATAATATGCTTATGGGTTGATAGATTTGTGATGATAATGCTATGATGTGTGTCTTTTACAGTATGTGCCAAGATTTGGGTTTGATTGATGATCTATTGCACAGTGAAGGTATTATTCAGTAGTTACATATATATACGTAGTTCTTCTTGAAAATGATCGTGTACATATGTGGATCGGATTTTGGGTAGTTGTGTATCAATTCTGTAGTATGGGCATACATGTACACAGTTATGCTTATTTAAAGGCGCATACATATGTGGAAGTTTCTTATAAGGGACACATACATATGCTAGGGTTTCACTATATATGATGTTTGATTAGTCTTGTTGTGTTTGCTACTCTCTGTCAATGAAGTCTTCCATGATGATCTATGTTTGACCGTGTTGATTGATGTTGAACTGATTATGTTATGAAATATTGAATAATAATGATGGTGCTATGAGATGATCTATATTTGGTTTATAGATCTGTGACAAGTTCAGTATGTGTTTCAGTGATTTATTTCAATAGTGTAGTGATTCAGTCTGAGAGTTCTTTGTTTTGAGATATGTACGTGGGTTAGCTGAAAAGAAAGCACATATATATGCAGGTATCTCTCATAATAATATCATATATATTATGACATAAGGGTGACCAAGGTTTGGAGTGACAGGATCTGGTTTCTATGATGAATAGTAGGTGTTCTAACATTCTGATAAAGAGTATACAATGAATTGAAATGATCTAGCTTCTTTGGTTGTTTGAGATGTGGTATTTGGTTTATTTAATGATTTGGTGATGAAGTTAGTTCACTGTTTTGATACAATTTCAGTTTTAGTATTGTTTTTTGATATTTGGAATGGATCTAATTTGAAATATTTTAAAAAGTGATCCACAAAGAACATAGGATAAGAGGGTTGTAGCTCCCTTGTAGTAGAAGCTAGAAAATAAGAGAAGGTTGTAGCCTTATGTAGGTAGGTGCCTACATATTGGTATGAGTCTGCACCAGTACAAGTATTGTAAGAAAATTCTCTTTATAATAAAAGAAGAAGATAGAGATGAAAATAGCAGTGGTTTTTCCCACATTTGGTTTCCATCAAAAAATCTTGGTGTTCATTTGTTGCTTCTATATGATGACTTATTTTGCTCTTGTTGCACATGATCACTGTTTAATTAATGTTTATTGAATTACTCGTATACTGGTTCAAGTTAAACATATGATGAATTAACTAAAATAGTTAGCGAACTAGATATATGGTACTTGTCTTCATCATAATCATGTAAAAATGTAGGTTTACTTCATAATAGTCGCATACAGAAATATGAATAAGAAAGGAAAATTTTAAGTAGTTTAAAATACTGATTCACCCTCCCCCCTAGTATTTTTCTAACAAAAAGAAGAAATCTAATATTTTTTTTAATTGTATTTTTTTCTTATCCCCTTGTAGTTTTACTCAAATTTCAAATTTAGACACTCATTGGATGCATAATTAAATTATGCATCCAAAGAGTACCCATTATGCATACTTTTGAGAAGACTCGCATTGACAAAATTGGGAGATACACTAAAAGAATGTGTTCAACACATTTTTTAATGTATCTCCAAATTTTATCAATGTGGGTCTTCTCAAAACTATGCATAATGGGTACTCATTGGATGCATAATTTAATTTCGCATTCAATGACTGTCTACTCTTGAAATATTACAATTACCTATTTTTTTCTTTCTTTCTTTTTCTTTTTCTTTTCTTTTCTTTTTTTTTCTCTCTTTTCTTTTCTTTTTTTTCTTTTTTTTTTCGCTCCAAAATATTACATTTACCTCCTTTTAAATTTAAAGTATTTTGATTATTACATATTATGTATGTGAAAATTTCATGGGCACTTTTAGGTTGAAATTTTCTCTAATGGATGACTTGTACATAGAGTTTCTTTGAGAAGTGGAGACACTACCACTATGTCTTTAGCACTCGTAACATATATTGCATTTTGATTTATTTCCATTGTCCAAAGTGTTTCTTGAGATTATGGAGTCTTCATGAGTCACTTTGATCATCAAAATCCATTGTTCTTTCAATTGTCGCAACATGGTACCCTTGTGCCTTTTTGTCTTCAAGATGCTTCCTTTTGTACCCTTTCTTGACATATCTCCTCACACATATTTTCCATGCTTTGTTGAACACCTACAGATGAAGATCACTAATCGAAACAAGACATTAGCCCAAAATATTCTAGTTTATCATGCTTCTTGTAAATTCTTTGTCTATGGATAAGTAGTGTGCAAAGGGGAAGATAGACACCTTATGGGTGCACTGGTAAGATATATGAGAGGGCTTGATGGATCACTAAGACTGTAGAGTGCGTAACTCTGGAGGAGAAGGAGGCTTGATGAAGGGCACATGGCATAGGGACAAGTGACAAGGTAACATGATTCTTTATTGGGTATGTGTTTCATGCTAAGAGGGATATCCAGGGCCAAAAGGAGGGAATATATCCTAGGAACTAGGCACAAGGGAAAGAATCACTACCCATTAAGAGTGTGATGTGTGCTCAACTAGAAGAGAGGGGCTTGGGCTAGCACAGATCACAAAGATAAGTAACAAGAAGGAGGGTATGTTGACTGATAGTGTATTCTGCGTTGGAGAGCGAGGAAGCATTAGGTTTAGGTCAGGGTGTAGTTTCAACTAGCAAGGAGAGTCTCCACTAGGCCTTCAGAGTGTACAATGCACTCTTCCTCGCCTAGTGGGTAGGCTTGTAAAGTCATAAAACTGTTTAAGCCTTTGAGGGTAGAAGCTTGAAAAACATGTAGAATTCGGACTAAAATCAAGTGTGACACCTCTCAAATAATCAGTAAGGCTTAGAAAAGACCCAAGAATAAGAAATATACATCAAAATACCAATTCGCAAACAATCTCCAATTACAATAGACAAAGTATGTTCAATTGCAACCAAAAGTGTTGTTTTGTTGCTAGGAAGTGTACTATGATTCCAAAGTGAGTGATTGTTGATTCTAATGATTCGACGACAACTAGGAAGGAACATGGACACTTGAAACATGTTTGGAAACATGAAAAGTCACTTGATGACCAAAAGATAAACTTCACATGGTAGGAGGTAGGCTCCAAAATCTAAATATAGAAAAATTTTGGAGGATGTTGTAGCAGTGACAACACTTGGTGACACATTGGGCGAACTTTAGCTTCTTTGTCTAAGAATAGATTTTAGTACAAAATCAACCCTTTAGGATATATTTATTTATCAAGGAGCTTTCCCTAGCTTCACCACTAAACCCGGTTATAGATGTAGTACCCATATCCCCTTTCTTGATTTGACACAAAACAAAAAAAAATTCCATTCCACACCTTTTTAGATCTAGGAGAAAGGTAATCTATAGTCACAAGTTAAAGATAATCATAGTCTTATTTTTCATCTTTGGTGTTGCTCTGCTACCAATGGGCCTATTTAGTACCCCAGTGGAGTCACTACAGGAAGACAAGAAACGCTTCACTACCAGCGAGGTTATTTAGTACCTGTTGACGGTGCTCGACCTGCCAACATTAAGGGGATCACCCCGATATGAAGTCCCAACTAGACCTCACACCATTTGGTGTGGGAGTCCATCCGGTATGATGGCCCGATCGCCATTGTCTTAAGGATTTGCCTCAACTTTTGCTTGTCAGCACAAGATAGCGGTCTACTCAAGCCCAAAAAAACATGAAAAAACACCTTGAAATCGAAAAGTGTTGATGCCGAAATAAAGTTTTGCTTTTTTTTTCTTTTTTTTTTCTAGGGTACATTTTCAACACTTTTAAGTAGTGACATCAAAAACAAAATATCGTGACTCTAAAAAACATTAAACTCCCAATGATTTTCAAGCATGACATTAACGATAAAATATCACATCTTTGAAAACCTTTAAAATTCCAACGATTTTTAAGCATGACATTAAATTTAAAATACCACTTCTTTGAAAAACCTTAAAAATCCAACAATTTTCAAGCATGGTGCTAAGAAAAAATATTTTTAATTGTTTTTAGCCATAACATTAAAGATAAAATATCACAACTTAAAAAAACATTAAAAATCCTGACAATTTTTCAACCATGGAATTAAAACCAAATGTTATGACTACAAAACAATCTTAAATTTTCAAAATATTTTAAGCATGACATTATGGAAAAAAATTATGACTAAAAAAATTTTAAAACTGAACACCTGAATGAAAGAGTTATTATACCAAGAGTAATTTTTTTTTCATGTTAAATGTATAGTGATTTTGAAATCTTAGCCTAACACAACTTGATACATTGCGAAAAAAAATATAAATCAACTATCAAATTGACACACAGTGTAGGTGAGCTCAACCCATTGTAATGAAAACTTAAAGACCAAACATGAAATTAACAAATTGTGGAGCAGATTCAATTCATTGTAACGAAAAATTTAAAATCAACTATCAAATTGCACATAATGGGACTCAATTGCTAGACAAGCATCAACACATACCTTACAAAAATATGTGTGTGTGTGTGTGTGTGTGTGTGTGTGAGTGAAAGATACATAAGAAAACAAAAATTCAAATATTGAAAAGCAAAATAAAAAAAAA
>APFE030534406.1:3205-21010 GCA_000404065.3 Pinus taeda | reverse complement strand
TGATTTTTTTTTGTCATGTTTTTATTATTATTATTATTTTTATGTTCTATTACTAACATGAAAATCACCAACATTTAAAAAAAAATTGCCTACACTTAATTCATTAGAAAATTTAAAGTGTAAAAACTAAGCCCTCTCAATAAAAACGGTTCATGCTCATCAACACTTTTCAAAATCAAGCCCCAGAAGAAGTCTCACACAATTGTGGAGGAGCCACAATTGAAGATACAAAGAGGAGACCGAGTGGAGGCATCCACTCATGCAGAGACCTCTAGTAGGAGGAAATTTCGAGCCAAGTGGGCAGAAGGAGAACATGCAGTCGTACCTCTAGGTGTGAGGTGGGGTGATGTGAAGTGATAGTCTAAAGAAGGCTGAAATTGGGCAAGGTCCATTGAGAGGTTTTATCTCATGGATCGTACCTTGCTACGGGAGCCCAAAGTACATAGTAGTGGGAGGAATCAATGGAATTGATGCAGTCAGAGATAAAAGTGATAGAGGCTAGAGCAAATAGATACTGAAAAGCACAGAGAAGGATTGACAATAGTGCAGAAAGGCAGAGTCAGCAAAAGTGCAAATTTTTTCAGTTGACAAAGGCAATAGCAGTCAAAGACTTTGTTGACAGATGCATCATACTGATTCATGTTGGATATCTTTTTTGTTTATAGAGTTGTTGGAGCAACAACACTAGAGAGAAGTGTTGCATGCAGAACATTTCAAAGGTTCAGGATCGAAATCAAGTTGAATTCCTTTCTTATTGAGAGGGAGTGTTGAAAATAGCAACAAGAAATGGTAAAAATATAATCCAAAATATTCCAATTTTAATTTGTCCTTGAATTAAAATTGAGAATTAAAATTCGAATTTAGTCTCACCAACTTATTGAAAATAATTAATTAATTCATTATGAATTAATTAGTTGGAGAAATTCAAGTTAGAAGTCTTTCTAAAGTAATGCAACAGTTATCCCTTAAATTAAGGAGATTATCCCTTAATTAAGGAGATAAGGTTGAGTTATATTTGAGTTGGAATTAGTTAACTCAGTTTACTGAGTTAAGTCCAGTTAAATTAGTTCCAAATTGTTTAAGGAACTAATTGTGAGATATCAGTCAATTGATGCATGCATGCACTCAACCAATGTACTCGAGATAACTGAAGATTCCCTCATCAAAAACTCATGCATGTCTATTTTGAGAAATACCCAATTGAGCTAAATGTCAAGGATAGGTTACTATCAGTTGCATGTGTTCTCCTATAAAGGAAACTCATCCATGCAATCAAGGAAAGGTTCCTTAAGGATTGCGCAGTTTTGACAGTGTGTTAGAGAAGTGTGTGAGAGCAGTGTTACATTGGGTGAAGGAGATCATCCCAGAGGTAACTACGCAAGGAAATGGGATCCTGGAGGGTAGAGGAGAAGGCTTGTGAGAAGCTTTGATTGCCTGTGAGCATCCAAGAGGATTGTACTGAGAGTTGGCTAGCTGTGAGAGCTAAGGCTTTGTATAATCTTGATGTATTTCCACCTTGTATGATAATACAGATAGTGGGGCTTTTAGCTGAGGCTTTCCCCTAAGTATTCTTTGTGTTTCATGTGTATTGATTCTTCTTCTTATCGTTATATTTTTTCATCTCCAATTTAGCTTGATCTTTAAGCTTCTGCAAGTTTGATAGTAGAAGTAAATTATAGTATTTTGCTTTGGTATATTGCATTATCGAGTTAATCTACAATCAAATTTTCTACATAGATCTCAGAGGTAGATTTGTAGAGAATTTTCAGGAAATTCTACATGGTATCAGAGCTAAGTTTATCAGAGCAGTGAACAGTATACGGAGAAGAGAATTTGAAGTTTGAATTTTGGGGTTGTAGGTGCAAATCGAATTCATATCATACTTGAGGTTGGTCAATGGCTTCCTATGACTTGAGACTCGAGTATGCCTTGGATGGTAGCTCGAATTACATAGCATGGAAAGATCACATGGAGGTTTTATTAGAAGATAATGGCTTGAAGGATTTCATTGATCAAGAAATCCCAAAGCCAGGTTCAACTAATGCACAAGATTTCGCTAAGTGGAAGAAGTTTGTGGTGAGGGCGAGGCGGATCATCCTTGAGGGAGTTCGAGACCATATTGTCTCGAGTCTCCATGGGAAGGATACTCCATATTCAATGTGGAAAACATTGAAGGACCTCTACCGTAACAGTAGCAACTAAAGGAAATTGGCGCTTAATGATAAGCTTCAAAGAATCAAGATGGAGAATGGCGATACTATTTCCACATATCTGAACAAGCTCACCACTTGCAGAGATGAGCTTAACAGTGTGGGAATAACTACTTTCAATGATGATATGGTGAGCCTCACTCTCGTTGTCCTACCAAAGAGCTGGAATAACTACCAGGACTCTGTGAATGGAAGGGAGAAACTGCTGGATTGGGAATGATTGTGGTTGGATCTAATGCAGGAGGAGATCAGGAGGAGCACACGAGATGGTTCTTCATCCAAGGATGATGATGAAGAAAATTTGGCCTTAACAAGTAAGGCAAGGAAAGGGAAGGAGAAGGATTCTCATTCCAAATCAAATTCTTCTCATGGAGGGAAGAAGGTTGACAAGTCTAAAGTGAGATGCGTTAATTATCATGAGACGGGTCATCATGCAAGTAATTTCCCATCAAAGTAGTCCAAGAAGGGATCCTCGAAAGGATCTAAAGGTGAGGCATTAGCCTCTCAATTCGAGATGGACTTCACCCTCATTGCATGCATGGTGTCATCGATGATGGGTTGTGGTTGGTTTCTTAAGAGTGGAGCCTCATTCCACATGACCGGTGATAAAAGTTTATTCAGTGCCTTGGAGGAGAAAGACCTCAAGATGCGCATAGATATGGGTGAAGATGAAAGATATAGTGTTTCGGGAGTGGGCACGGTTTCTTTTCAAAGGGATCATGGAGCTCGTGTCACCTTGACAAATGTGAAGTATGTGTCTGGACTAAAGAAGAATTTGTTATCGATCGTGATGTTAGAGGACAAAGGCTACGATGTTGTCTTCAGTAAGGGAAAGGTTTTCCTTAGACACATCACCATGGGACAGGTGAAACAGATCAGTTCACGAGTTAAGAACATGTATTCTCCTGAGGTTCAAGATGCATGCAAAACTTTGAGGAGAAAGGAAAATGTCAGAGACTTGGTGGTTGAGAGGGAGAGTAAATTACCTCTCAACATGCAGCCCCAGAAAAAATCTCAGACAAATGTGGAGGAGCCACAATTGGAGATGTTGAGAGGAGACCGAGTGGAGGCATCCACTCATGTAGAGACCTCTTGTAGGGGGCAATTTCGAGCCAAGTGGGCAGAGGGAGAACATGTAGCCATTCCTCCAATTGTGAGGTGGGGCGATGTGAAGTGATAGTCCTAAGAAGGCTGAAATTGGAAAGGGTCCATTGAGAGGTTTTATCTCATGGATCGTACCTTGGCGGGAGGAATCAGTGGGATTGATGAAATCAGAGATCAAAGTGGCAGAGGCTAGAGTAATCAGAGACCGAAATGCATAGAGAAGGATTGACAATAGTGCAGAAAGGCAGAGTCAATAGAAGCATAGAGTTTTCAGTTGATAGAGGCAATAGTAGTCAGAGACTTTGATGACAGATGCATCATACTGATTGAGGTTGGATGTCTTTTTTGTTTCTAGGGTTGCTAGGGCAACAATACTAGAAAGAAGTGTTGCATGAAGAACATTCCAAAGTTTCAGGATCGGGATCGAGTTGAATTCCTTTCTTGTTGAGAGGGAGTGTTGAAAATAGAAACAAGAAATCATAAAAATAGAATCTAAAATATTCCAATTTTAATTTGTCCTTGAATTAAAATTGAGAATTAAAATTCAAATTTGGTCTCACCAACTTCTTGAAAAATAATTAATTAATTTGGTATGGATTAATTAGTTGGAGAAATTCAAGTTATAAGTCTTTCTGAAGTCATGCAACAGTTATCCCTTAAATTAAGGAGATTATCCCTTAATTAAGGAAATAAGTTTGAGTTATATTTGAGTTGTTATTAGTTAGCTCAGTTTACTGAGTTAAGTCCAATTAAATTAGTTCCAAACTGTTTGAGGAACTAATTGTGAGTTATTAGTCAATTGATGCATGTATGCACTCAACCAGCATACTCCAGATAACTGAAGATTCCCTCATCAGAAACGCATGCATGTTTGTTCTGAGAAAGACCCAACTGAGCTAAATGTCAGGGATAGGTTATTATAAGTTGCACGTGTTTTCCTACAAAGGAAACTCATCCATGCAGTCAAGGAAAGTTTCCTTGAGGATTGTGCAGTTCTGACATTGTGTTAGAGAAGTGTGTGAGAGTAGCATTACACGAGGTGAAGGAGATCATCCCAGAGGTAACTGCGTAAGTAAATAAGAGCTTGTAGGGTAGAGGATAAGGCTTGTGAGAAGCTTTGATTGCCTGTGAGCATCCAGGAGGATTGTACTGAGAGCTGGCTAGTTGTGAGAGCTAAAGCTTTGTATAATCTTCATGTATTTCCACCTTGTATGACAATACAAATAGTGGGGTTTTTAGCTAAGGTTTTCCCCTGAGTATTTTCCGTGTTTCATGTGTATTGATTCTTCTTCTTATGGTTATATGTGTTCATATTTGATTCATATTAATCTTTAAGCTTCAACAAGTTTTATAGTAGAAGCATATTATAGTATTTTGTTTTGGTATATTGCATTATCGAGTTAATCTACAGTCAGATTTTCTACATAGATCTCAGAGGTAGATTTGCAGGGAATTTACAAGAAATTATACAAGTGTCAAGTGATGGTTGCAAATGGAGGAACCATAAATTTCTCTAGAAAGTGCCATAATAGCAAGCTATCCATGGGAGAATATGTATTGAATATTCCAATGCTTTCTATTCCAATGGGTGGTTCTAATGTTTTACTAGGAGTCTAATGGCTACAATCTTTGCGTATGATAGCTTTTGATTTTCAATAAATTTTCTTGAAATTTTTTTGGGAAGGAAAGGAAGTTGAATTAAGGGGCATTGAAAAGAAATCGAGAAAGATATTCATCTCTAACAGCATGACAAAGCTTCTAAAGAAAGAAAAACGAGGCATAATTTCACAATTACCCTCACTAGAGGTTCCCACATAAAAATAATCTATTTCTCCAAATCTCCAAATAGCCTTGGACAATCATTCTAAGTTATTTGAGACTCCCAAAGGCCTCCCACCTATTCATAATCATGATCATGCTTTTTATTTGATTCCAGGAAGGGTTCCTCCAAACAGTAGGCCTTACAAATATCCCTATGCCCAAAAGAGTGAAATTTAATGTATGCTTGTAGAAATGTTAGAGGTTGGTATAATTCAACCTAGTCAAAGTTCTTTCTCTACTCCAATAGTATTGGTGTGAAAGAAGGATGGATCATGGTGCATGTGTCCAGATTGTAGGGAGCTCAACAAGATCGCTATTAAAGATAAATGTCTTATTCCCCCCATTGATGAATTATTGGATGAATTACATGGAGCCATTTACTTCACCAAGTTGGATCCTCGTTCAGGATATCATCAAATCAGAATGAAGAGTGAAGACATTCCAAAATCAGCATTTAGAACTCATGAGGGTCATTATGAATTTTTGGTCATTCCTTTTGGCCTTACCAATGCACCTTCTACATTTCAGGGTTTGATGAATTCCATTTTCAAACCCCTCCATAGAAAATTTGTGTTATTATTTTTTGATGATATACTAATCTATAGCAAGTCTTGGAAGGATCACATTCAGTATGTTGACAGTGTACTCAAACTATTGGAGGAGAAATAATTATATGCAAAAACCTCTAAATGTTTCTTTGGAGTACATGAGGTGGAATATCTGGGTCATATTGTATCTCATGAAGGTGTTAAGGTAGACCCTAGAAAAATTAAATCCATTAAGGAATGGAAAATCCCCACATCCATAAAGCATCTGCAAGTATTTCTCGGGTTGATAGGGTATTATCGCAAATTTATTAATAATTATGGGAAAATAGTAGCACCTCTAACAACATTGCTGAAGAAAACTACATTTTCTTATACTCTAGAAGTAACAAAGGCCTTTAAACATCTTGAAGAATCAATGTGCTAAGCATCGGTATTAGCTACACTAGACATCACAAAAACCTTTATTATGGAATGTGATGCCTCATGAAATGGAATTGGTGTTATTTTAATGCAAGAAGGAAGACTCATTTCTTTGAAAGCCGTCTAATCAAAGGAAAGTATTTACACAAAGCTATTTATGAGAAGGAAATGTTGGAAATACTACATGCACTTAGGAAATGGAGACCTTACCTAATGGGAAGACACTTCAAGGTAAAAACAAATCATGATAGTCTTAAATAATTTTTAGAACAAAGATTATCTTCAAAAGAGCAGCAAAAATGGGTCACAAAGATGTTGGGTTATGACTTTGAAATCATCTACAAAAAAGGGAAGAAAAATGTTATTGTAGATGCACTCTCAAGAAAGGACAAGGATGTGAAAGAATTGTTTTGTGCCATTTCTATCATCCAACCATATTGGATAAACAACGCAAGGGATGAATGGAAGAATGACGAAGAAGTGTGGGCACTCATTCAAAAGTTGAAACAATATCCCAGTACATCTGACGCATTTAGCTAGAAAAATGGTTTGTTATGGTACAAATATTGCTTATACCTTTGTAAGAATTCCCAACTCAAACAAAATATTCTTCTAGAATTGCACACCTCTCCCTTAGGAGGGAACTCAGTGTTTCTAAAAACTTACCACAGTGTTAAGAAGGAAATTTTTTGGGATGGCCTTAATTCTAATATTCAAAATTTTGTGGCAAAATGTTTGGTTTTCCAGCAGAATAAAGTTGAGACAATTAAGACCCTGAGTCTATTACAACCTTTATCCATTCTAAGTCAATGTTGGGAGGAGGTTTCAATGTATTTTATCACAGTTTTACCCAAGTCCGTAGGAAAGAGTGTCATCATGGTGGTATTTGATAGACTTACCAAGTATGGCACACTTCTTTGCATTATCTCATCCAAATAAAGATAGTACAGTTGCTACCGCATTTATGGAAACAATTCAAAAGCTACATGGAAACCCTAATATTATTGTAAGTGACAAAGATCCCATTTTCATTGGAAATGTTTGGAGCGAATTATTTCCTAGTTTGGGTACTCAGTTATCTCATATCTCATCTTATCATCCTCAATCTTATGGGGAAATAGAGATAGTGAAAAAATCTTTGGAAGGATACCTTCGTTGCTTTGTATCTGATAAACAAGCACAATGGGTCAAGTGGTTGCCTCTAACTAAATGGAAGTATAACACTTCCTTCCATACTACAACAAAGATGACCCCATTTATGGCACTTTATGGATATCATCTATTGTCCATCACATCATATTTAATAGAAAATTCTAAGGTTCAAGCAGTGTAAGATCACATCAAGCATCAACAACAATTTCTCCAACTCTTAAATGATAACCTCACTTTGGAGCAAAATAGAATGAAACAACAAGTAGATCAACATCACAGTGAAAGAAGTTTTGATGTAGGTGACTGAGTATTTCTACGATTACAACCATACAAACAAATTTCCCTCAAGCAAGCTAAGAAAGATAATAAATTATCACCAAAGTATTATGGTTCGTACAAGGTGTTGCAAAATATTGGTACTATGGAATACAAATTGGAGCTTCCTACATATTCCCAAGTGCACCCAGTTTTCCATGTTTCATGCTTAAAGAAGGTTATAGGTGACAAGCTCCCAGTCCAAACAATTTTTCTAAAACTTGATGAGGAAAGAAAAATCATATTGGAACTTGAAGTAGTGACAGAAACAAGAACTCGATAGCTATGAAACTTATCAATTTTAGAGTATATCATCAAGTGGGAGAACTTATCCACTGAAGATTCCACATGGGAGGATAAAAGCATCCAGAACTACTCAAGCGTTGAGGAAAACACTTTTTTAAAGGGGAGGGGCATGTTAGGTCCCTATAATACTAGTGTATTCCCCCATTATTATTGTCATTGCAACCCCTCATTGTTATTGTTGTGCCCTTTTTGTCCCCATATTGTTATTATTGTGCCCCATAGAGGCCCACTATTATTATTGTTGTGCCCTTACAGTATTATTGTTATGTCGACTTTGATTATATTATGACCCCTTAGAATCCTTGATATAGAGGTTTTGTTATTTGTATCATCCAATAATTGTTCATTTGTGTAATGTAAAGGAGGTTTTCTCCTTGAAGAGGCTAATTTTGAAGTCGTTGATCTATCTCTTATTCTATTTTGTGAGTTGGTTGCATAACAGTGTTCAGTGGTGAAGAACCAAAGAAGAAAATGATGAAGGGATGAAGTACTAGAAGCCATATAGAGTCATCCCACCACCATGTCAAACATGGGGACTAGATGGTAACTATGGCATCTCATAGAGCACAATCTGTCGATATATGGTACTAATAAACTACTATATACAATGTCTAAATGGTTCTTTGGAAAATCTAGTAGGACAAATGAATCAAGTAATGAGAGGATAATATACCTTTCCTAGTGCATTAGGCCCTAGACTAATAGTGGGTAAAGGTAAAAGTAAATATTAACCAAGGTAGCTATCATGCCCCCAAAGACGATATGTTTCCCACAAGAAGATGATCAAGGGAAAGAATTGTATAGGTATTTGATGGTGGGAATCATAGTCATCTATGTACCATCTAACAAACTTGCTATAATTGTTTAGAATAGTGGACTCCAAGAAATGTACCAATGATGAACTATGATGATTTTATCTATAATATTATTATGTATATTTCATTTTTTGTCATCACCATTTTGGTATTCTATTATCTTCATATGGATGCATGTGATAAATGCCAACCTAGAATGCTATTAGAAATAGTATGTACATATTTTTTTTTACTTTTGGGTACATGATTGAATGAAATGGATTCAAACTATCTTTTCTAGAATTCTAACTCATGGATATTTTCTAAAAAGGATAGGGTACAATGTTATACACATGATAAATTCCATTTAATTGTATTACGAGAAGTTTTGAATCAATACAAGAATGAATGTGATGGATTGGATGGTAAAAGGAATTAACTAATAAGCTAATTAAGGCAACATAGTTGGCCTAATTATTGGTGGAAAATCATATGCAAAACACATTGGAGTGGACTAGGGAGTACAAAGAGGTAAAAATGGCCCAAGTTGCTAAGGCTAGATTCCATGTGTAACAACTCCCACCATTAGTAAAAATACTATATGAAGAGGATATTGGATCCATTTGAAATATATAAGACAACAAATGAGATGGGAATAAATTCACCTACGTAATGCGAATAATATATATATATATATATATAGATTATATATAATAATATATATATATATATATATATATAATATATAATATATATATATATATATATATATATATATATATATATATATATATATATAATATATATATATATATATATATATATATATAGATATGCATTCTAAGGAAATTATTAAGAGTAGAATTTCTTGAGGTAGAGTGTCTTATGAGGGTTTAGGAGAATTTCTCCTTCCAGCCCCTCAAGAATATATTCCCCCTTACCCAAAATTTTTTGGAGAATGTAAGAGCCCTACCATAATGGTTTAAACATCCCATGAACCAATCTACTATGGGCTTGATAGTATGCAGTGAATATGTAACTTTCATGATAGACACAGGGATGAACCGTACAAATATTGTAGGTTTTAATACATTTATTTTCTGATTTAATGGTTTGAAATGAAACATGGTTCTATTCATTGACATTTTCTATCATTACTAGTATTTTCTCTAATGGAGAGGTGTTGGGAGAAGTTAAACGACAATGCAAATGGAGTGTATTTGACACTTGATCAATAACACTTCCTCCTCTCAATGGATGAGATGGAAGAGAGTGAACCCAATGGAAGTTTGAATAGACGTTCTATAGGCCCATGGGGATGGGAAGAGCATTAAATCATAATTGGTCTTTTGTTTATTCATTATCCATTAAATAATGGTATTTAGGACCTTGTTGACAACTTACATTTGTCCATTCCCTTGGAGGTAATAATATGACAAATGTTGGTGCTCAAAGAATAACAATGAAGCTAGCTAGTTCTGAAATTCATCTTGAAGTTCCAAGCATGGTGACAGACTAATTTCTTTGGAACCCCAAATCAAGGAATAAAATGACTAAAGAAGAAATGAGTTTTAGTAGCCATAGTATTATTGAATGTTGACATTTCATGAAGTAATCAATAGCCAAATTGATGTACTTATGGTCATTGGTTAAAGGGGGTGTTAAATTTAATAAAGTAAATGGTCCATTTATATAATGAACTAGCAATGATAATGTGTATGAAATAGAGCTAGTAGGGCCCTTACCTTAGGGGAAAATAACTAGCAATTGGGGAAATGTTTGATTTCCTCAATGTAATCATGAAAAAGAAAGGGCCAAAAATAGCTTTCATGCATGGCCTTTTGGTTAGTGGCTATTCCTAAAAGGAGGAAAACCATTGTCAAAAGTGTTATCAAAATCATTTAAGAATTTATCAACTCCAACAGGGGTGAGACAACGATTTAGGATAGTATCAACATCAAAATGATAGAGATCGTATTTTAGAAGAAGATAGTAGGGGGCGGTGATGAATGTATCATTGATCATATGCATTCAAACATGGTCCAAATTTTTGGGTTCACATAATATGTAAGAATGTGTGATACCATGGGTCGTCATACAATATAGTGAATATGCATTTTTTAATAATTTAATCTTTCAAGGGAAGGTATTTCATACTAGTTCGAATTTCAAAGATGAACCCACTAAGATCCAAGCCTTTATTACTCTTTAGATTCATAATATCCAAGTTAAATACCTACAAAATTACAATATAATATGCATACTTCCCATTGACAAGCCATCAATTAAATATGAAGGACATAGAGTTGGAATTCATGAAAACTTTGGTTTTGTGCATTAAGATATAATGACATAGAATTTGAACATAGAGTATGACAGCCAACACTAATTTATCCATAAGGAGTTGCATAAGTTTCTATATCAAAAATATTATGACATGTTCAAATTGATCAATACCCTCCTATACAAATACAACAAGAACAACATAGGTGGAAAGCAAGAGGAACAAGATAAATTCATTACTAAAATTAGGTGGAAAAATTAGAGGAGAAACAATGAGGGAAAGTTTAAGTGCATCAAAGGAATATTGGACCTAATCATACCAAACAAAATGGAATGTCAAACCTCAGGAGAAAAAGAAAACCATGAGAAATGGTGGTGTATTCTAACACCAATATACGTTAGAAATTAGCTTTCCCTTGAAGACTCCACAAGTGGTGTATATTTCAAAGGGGAGGAAGCACAATAGTAGCTTGAAATTTAAGGTGGTCAATAGTGATGTTATATTAGGATATGATGAAACCCAAAATCTAACTTGCATAAATGTAGAAGAAACACTTAAGGGGATGAAGGAATATATTATATTTGTGATATTTAAATAAAATGGTAAGCAAATTTCCAGTTTGTTTCAACCATTGTTTTGAGTGAGTGGTGATATTATTAAGATAGGGAAGAATATTTTGGACCAAATCATGAAAATATTAAGACATCACGCACTAAAATGTGGCTCTATCTTTTTCCAAACCAAATGGAATCACTTGATATGAAAAGGTTCCCAAATGGATTCTAAAGGAAGTTTTGTATTGGTATTACAACTAATTAATGGTCAAATTATAGCATGAAAATCCATCCATGAATGATAGAAACTTGTTCCCACACACTGATAAATAATATGGTCAAAAGATGACATGGGATAGTTATCTTTGGTTCAAGCTTAATTTATATAAAAAAATATAGTGTGTACATGAATAATCCTTTTATTTTATGGGGGTTTGGTTAGAGAAGCAATAAGGTATATGAAGCTTTCTTTTTGGTGCATATTGGGTTCAACCTCGATGACATCTCTTTGGTTAGGAAAATAGGCCTTTTCATTTGGAAAAAATGAATTCCACCCAACCATTTTGATTTAATGTTAAACAATGACTAAGTCAATTCAAACCATCTCAGAATAATACCAAGAAAAGGAATATCACAAACCTTTGAACAATTCAAAGTAAGTGGCAATCTCTTTTGGTGAAAAATTTTCCCTAGTGAGATGCATTCCTTGACTCTGTGATTGGTAGAGATATTCTCCTTAATGGTTGGTGAAATATTTGCCATATTCCCCTCCTCAAAATAATTAAGTGGAGGGATGTGGATTTCCAACCAAACTACTTGACCATGACTGATGTCTTTTGATTCCATAACATATTGGTATAAGGGACTTGTTTGCTAGGTCAAACAGTAGGAATGATGATGCATATTATATAGTCTAGTGGGGATAATGACTCTAAGATGTTTTCACCAGAATGAAATATGGAGACATGATACATGGAGGAACGACATGATACATGGAGGAACGACATGATACATGGAGGAACGACATGAAATGGGACAAGAAGTGAATCCTAGGGAATCATATATGTTGTTCACATTCAACTTATATATAGTGGCATATGGAAGACTAGTGAGCTAAATTTCCATCTATGTTGAGACTGACGTGACATCAAACATAGAAGGAATGTTTGGATATTCACAATAAGATATCGAAGTATGGTATGAATATTTTGATCCCATAAATAATGAAATATAAAGGATTTGTATGGTATTCTTGGTCATTTCTAGACTGAGGGGACCAATATAAATTATTAGTTGATTGGTTCCCTGCTGATGCAAAGGGGTGGCACAATGGGTAGCAATAAGTGGAGTAGGGACTCCACTATGAATGGCTAACATGAAAATAATTGTATCATGAAATTTTCGAATTCTATTTAGGAAACGGTAGTAATGACAATGCGTGCAATACAAAGTTCAACATTGATTTGTGTATAATTATTTGTTATATTTGGATGATTTAGGCAAAGTGACTTCTACCACTGGAAAATTTACATTTAATTTCATGTAATCAAATTTGATAACATCGTTGATATCAAGAAGAGAAGGAAATTTATTTATAGCATGGCCATGAAGATCACACAAAGCACAAGGGCATGGAGGATTCGGTGCAGTGATTTGGGTGGCCATAGCTTGAGATATATTCATAGCTTGAGATATATTCTCATTTCCCCCCTTCCTTCTTCAAGTTTCCCACCTCTCTAGTTATTGGTAAAATAGGGGTGGAATCTTATTGGAATTGTAATATGACTCAATTAGTGGATAAGGCCATCAATATAGGTTAAACAATTGACAAGACCAGGTAAGATTGTAGTTGAGAGGCTAAGGTGGGGGTTGGAGCATCCAAGTACTATATTGGAATCCCCAACATAAGGTTGGGAAAGTTGAATGTGGCCATGAATTGTGTGAGTCATTGGTGAGGTTGGGAACAAGAAAGGAATTTTACTATAGGGGTAGTGACAATAGGGTATGCCCCTAGTCGTGGATTTTTAACTTATAGATGTAGGTTGTTGAGTAGATAGCTATGAAAAATAGGACTCGTGCCATGGACAATATTTGGATCTAGTCATCGTTTAAAATTTAAAAGATCTAAGTATAATAATGGTAGGATATGGGCCATAGTAGGCCCCAATAAATGAAGAGTCTTTATAGACCTAGGGATTATTTCTATCAAGGAAGGCATGGCTTTCTTTTCAATTATCAAGGAAATCTCATTTTTAGGATAAGCTAGAACCTTAGGTTTGTAGTACATGAGTTGATCAATGGTCACTATCTTCCCATTATGAGGGAATATCATTTTGTGGTGTAAAAAGGAGTAGATTGTAGTCATGACACAATGGCATACATGAAGATATTACCTAAGTTAATATTGTAGTCAAGGCAAGCATCAATAACCTCCATATCTAGCAAGAACTTTTTTCTACCAAGCTAGATGGGACAATTATGGTATAAGATTTGGGAAGTGAAGGGTGACCATCATATACTTGTCATTTGGATGTATATGGTATGATTTCTAAAGTTTTTAGCTTATCCAAACGTAAGTAGATATCACACATGTGGATGCACCTTCATTGACAATGCAACATTGAATAGATACAAATTTTATTGATATGGAATTTGGAAATATATGGATGGGGGGAGACGTGGAGTGTCTTATTGTTGATATCAAAGAAAATTATGTTAATGTTTGAGGGCTCCATAGTACCCAATGAAGAGACAAGATACTTTCATTATGAAGTAAATGTTTGGAGTAATTCCAAAGCTAACATGGTAGCAGGGAATTGTGCAAAGTAATCTACTATGATGTAGTTATGGGAAACTTGTGAATGGGTATTTGTTTCATTTATATGTAAAGGACCCACAGTGACCTTAGGTTGGACCTCAACTAATGGTTGATGGATAAGTTTAGTTCCAATTAATGATGACAAAGGCACTATGGATGGAGTTGGTTAAGTCTCAAGTGGGGGGGAAATATTGACACAACCATGTGGAAAGGTTGATATTAGAAGAATCAATAATCAATATCTAGTATATATTATCTAATTTCAACCTATAAATAGGCTACATATATTCATGAAAACTACCATATATTTATGTGGTTTCTTATAAATTCCCAAGTGACCATTTTATTTTTGCTTTCTCGAAGTTTCCAACCTTGGAGCAGTAAATCACATACACTTTATTCACCTCTCTACTTAACTCTTATGGTAGGAAAACATGGAAAACAATCTTGTGACAACCAATCACACAAAAAGTTCTAAAATAATTTTCATGGAGGTTACTTACCCCTAATGTACAAATTCCTCTAGCATCAAAGTGGCCTATCCATAGTTTGATTCACAACATGTGGGTTGTTTCAATGACTATTTCTAGTGGTGAATATACTCCTTGATTTGATTAAAAATGTGTGGGTGGCTTCACTTTTAACAATTGAGTTATGGCTCTTTTCAATCTCTAGACAGTGTGATCGAGCTACATCTCTAATACCATGATAGAAATAATAAACACACACTAATTAAAACAATTCCTAAAGACCCTGGGGCATAGTTTACCCTTCTCATTATTCAATATATTTGACTAATGCATAGAGAAATTTCTAGAATTATTTAGCATTATGATATTGTAGATATATCTATAATTAAGTGAATCTAAAAATACTAGTTATATAAAATTAACTTGGTTTGACAACTAAGTGTCTCATTGAAATTAAAATGTAACTAATTACTTACTCTAGTTAACAAGGGAGATTACTATACTTAACATGAAGTACAATCCAATATTAGCCATAGATAATGTTTCATGCCTTGAACAAACCAACATTTCTTCTTCACACTCCAATTCCCAAATTTATATTGCTCTTAACTAGAGATAACATGATAACATTACTTTCTTATCCTTAATATTTATCCATTAAATAACCTCATGGTGTAATTAGATTGGGACCATGTACCTTCTCGTTCTCGGTTTTCCTATTCCCAAAATGAACATGATTGTTTAGGTCTCCTTAAATTTCTTTCATTTATCCCTTGTAAATTATTAAAATTGTGATGTCACTATTGTAATATCCTTATCAAATATGATAATCATTGAGTTCCACAACAATTTGGAATTCAGTCATCCTAAGCTGCTAGTTTACTTCATTGGCCTATGAATCCACATCTTAATATTCCAACATAAATGCACTATTTCTAATTCATTTGATTTGTCATACTTGAAGATGATAAAATGGTCCTACAAGGAAGGAAAAAGATTAGATATTAATCTTGATATTGAAGTATTATTTGTTATTTGGAATCTTAAAGCGGCATGTCCAATCCCTCCACTTATTAGTTACTCAGATATTGATATTTCCAATTTGTATTTAGTGGTTAACTCATACTCTGAAACATAGTGATTCAACAGAATGTGATTACCAAGGATAATGGGATTTTCGGATAAGGAATCAATGCATGGAAAATCATGGGCCTCAAGAACCTTATCAACCTCTTCTATGACTACCATTACATCTCTCAATTCCTAAAGAATTTCATATTGTTTAGTTTCCCCAGTGGTTGTATTCCCAAAACTCTCACTACTCTTAAAATTTAAATGCATATTACTATCAAGCTAAAGTGTACCACCATGGAATTCTTTATATATATTAAACAAGTGATGTAGTTCATTTTTAACATCTTTTATGGCTTTCTACACCCAATACTTATGAACCCTCTCCCATTTATTTTTTGTATAATAGACATACATCCTTAAAACCAAGACTCATATGGGGATGTATCATGATTGTAGCAAGAATATAATTAAGTTCACCATGATAATAAATTGTGAAAGGAATGAAATTAGGTTCACCATAATCACCAACATTTTTTAGTGAAGGCAACACATTATATGTTGTTACATGCATGTTTGATGACATGTTTTACTTCCCTCACCATTTCCTAAAAAAATTATCTTCCACTTCTTCATCTTCCACCCCTTCCAGAATATCTCCTTTATTGTCTAATCATTAATTGAATATTTTCTATAGAGAGATTCAATTTAGTTTTGTGAATATAAGAAAACATCCTCCTTGATATTTGATGTTCTCTTAAATGAAAAACACAAGTTTTGATATGCTCTTCTAAATGAATTTTTGTACACTTTGGTTCTCCATCGCTGGAATGAAGTGAACTAGAAATATTAGAATAATGATTGAGCTCTTTCATTTTTAGCTTCAAAATAATTTCATTTGTAGATCTACCACCCATTTTAACAATGTTAGATTCTACTGGATAAATGGATTCCAAGACTTGATCTAATGAATGGCTCATATAACAAATGACAAAGGTAAGATTGTGTTGGATATTAGAAATGAGGAAAGTAAAAATGGATTTAAGCTATTGTAGGTTTTTTCAATTTAGAGAGGGAACTAAATATTCCCCAACCTCTTTTTCAAGTCATACTTCATGGCTTCCCTCTAACTTCCATCTAAGGAAGAAATCCTCTTGAGGCATTTTTCCAAGATAATGGCTTTGCTTCTACCAAAGTAATTTTAGATCTCTAGAAATATACATTCTAAATCATATGCATCTTTTAATTATCTCTTTTGAGCATGCCCTACCTCCATAAGTTTGGATTGTAATGATAAAACTTTATCCATTAAATAAACAAATCTCTTTCATTTTTTTCATTTGAAATAATTTCAAAGAATTGGTGTAATATTCAAAGTAAGATGTAGTTAACTTAACCATTTCATAAGATTTGTGTTTTTTAAAACTATCAAACCACTCATTGATGGGAATCATTGATAAAATGATAAGTCCATTCTCAATGTCTTTTATGTGTCTATTATTGAAAATTTCATATGCGTTGTTATAACACTGACATGAAGAAATGACATTTTCCCATGCAACATTCTAAAATTTGTAGGAGGAATTGCCCAACAATGTATCAAATCTTGATTCCTATATTGGATCCACATAAATTCCACTTCCTTTTATCTCCTAATATTATCTAGGATAACATTTTTGTGCAAATCTTGAATATGATTCCTTAGAGAGGTTAAGGAATCCTCAATAGACCAAATGAAAGTGTGTGGAAAAGTATTAGTCTAGTTTAGCATATTTATTTGATAGGAAATTGTTCTGTTAGGTCCCTATAATACTAGTGATTACCCCATTACTATTGTAGTTGTATCCCTTATTAATATTTTTGTGCCCCTATTGTCCCCATATTGTTATTACTGTGCCCCATAGAATCCCCCTATTGTTATTTTTGTGGCTTTATATT
>APFE030534404.1:0-13712 GCA_000404065.3 Pinus taeda | reverse complement strand
TCAGAGATGTACAATTTTCGGGCTTCTTCAATTTTGAAGGTATAAGGTCGTCATTTTGACTTTTGATGTACTTTCATTATTTTGCCATCTGATGAAAACAACGCCTCCCCACTAATTCGAACAGGGCCCAGAGACGTAGTCCCTCCTGGACGAACTCCAATATCAATCCTGTGTCTTTTATGCGTGACTTGCTATTCTTGTCTTCCTCTTCTTTTATGCACTTGTAATTTCATGGTTAAATGTAAGCTTAATATGTAATTCTTTAATGCATCACAAGGAAAAGATTTTTGGGATCACTGCGCCACCTGACATTGATCCATATGAAACTAGATATTGTGGGCCCCTGTAGCAAAGGTATTGATCTAAGTGGAAACACTTGTCCGATGTTAAACATCTTTCTGATGCTTAACACCTGTCCAATGCTCTCCTCTAAGGATCCTGCCTAGCCCTGCGGAACTTTGGAGTCTAGAGCTCAATGTTTCCCCACCTCTCTCTTCGAGGTATAGCTGCATACAAAGTGAAATATTCCTCCAACTTGGAGGACAAGTAATCAATCTCTATTGAAGCTATTGCCTGCTCCTTCTTCTCCTTCTTGTCCTTCTTCCTCTGAGGACACTAGGTATTGTAGTGACCGAAATCACCACACCTGAAGCATTTGATCTTCAATAAATCTTTTTTCTTTTCTCCTTCCTACGAGCCTTGTCTCTGACTCGGATCTTTATTTTCCTTTCACTTCAATGCAAGGGCTATGTTCTCCTCCTCGATCCTCTATTGCTACAACCAAGACTACTCTTGACTAGAGCAAGCCACATCTCCTCCTACATGAAATCCACCCACAATCAATCCCAGCCAAGTAGTTGATCTCGTCTAGTAATGCCTTGGATGAAGGTAGCCCACTCCTCAGTGAAATCGTTGATAGCTATACTCACTAGTTTAGCTTCTTGTGGCGTCTCTCCAACTGTGGCAAGATCATTTCAAATATCCTGAATCCTTGTAAGGTAGGGGGTAACTCCTTCTCCCTTTTGCATCCTAGTGGTCCTTAGTTTCTCCTTCAGGAACATCTTTCAATTCTCAGAAGGATTATGAGATAGAGCTATGAGAGCATCCCACATCTCTTTGGTTGTATTCTTGGATGTTATTTGTGAGATTACATGATTCCACACTCCATTAATGATCAGTCGCTTCACCTTAGCCATCTCCTTATTGTAGTTCTCTAGCTGTTGTAGCCTTGTCGATACGAATACAACTCTCTTTACATACGTCCTCAGACCATGCTTATCTAGCAAGAAATTCATCTTGGCTTTCCAGATACAGTAATTCAAGGCTCCATCTAGCCTATCCTGATCTCGAAGTCCTTGTCGATGCCATTTGATGTAAAACACACAATTGGGAAGTAAATAGGGATCTCCTGCTCTCCTACTTGGCTATCTTCTCTAGAATTCACACTCCTTTATGGAATGTGCAATCTTTCTTGCTAGTTCTGCCTCTACAACTGGAAATTTCAGATTTCCTTCAAGATTAAAACTGGAAAGCCTATGGGAAAAATCCCTCAGTGTGTACAATTTCTCTTCCACCTGACGTTGATTCTATAACTATGAAATTGCTACCAAAACAATTGCGCCCAGATCTCCCTACGAATTCACTAATCTGCTTCACAGAAACTGCTACTCTACTTCACCACTTCCTATTGGAACTGCTACTGGACTGTGTGAATCTTCCTTCCACCTACACTCCCTTTGCGCAACAATTTAAACTGCCTAGTTGGCTTTGCGCAAATTTGGTGAAAAAAATGTTGCTACTTCTCATTGAACTGCAAATTTCTCCCTCTTCGTCTCTGAGTCACTGATATGTCAAACTTGCTCTGATACCATGCAAAATTTTCCTTGAAATGAAACAATTGGAAATAATTCTTCTAACTAATTAAATTATGCAAAAAATAACGAATGAATCACATTGCAATTTCTTCAAAATAAAAATGTTGCGGAAAATAAAATTCCAAAAATTAAGAAATATAGAGCACATGCATAAAAATATGACATCAGTATTTTTGGTCAATTGTCACCGAAAAAACCCAATGCGGGAAAACCGATGCAACAAATGAAGCCTTCTTGCATATGCCTTGCACAACTTTCCAAGGAAAACTTGTCACTCTCTCAACTGACTCTTATGGATCTGGAATCTTCCTCGAGAAATCTGCTAATGATCTCCCTCTTTCTCTTGCTTCCTTCTAGCTTGAATTCTTCTGGCTGACTGCTGCTCTTTGAAAAATTGATCTACCAAGGAAACTCGTTTCTCTTGTGTGTCTTGCTCCAACCCCATCGACCTCCTTTTATAATCTCTCGTTGGCTCTCCAACGACCATGATTAAATCCTTATCAACAATTAAGATCTGCTCTAAGTCTATCCATATGTGTTTCTAGAAAAACCTCACAAATTTTACTCGATTTAGATTTATGGTTTGAAAATTATGATTAGTTGAATTTTAGTCGTTTTCCCCACCTATACCTAAATCATGCAAATATGTATTTTACTTTTATTTTATAAATTTATAAAAAATATGTAAATATTAATCATTTTAGTTAATTAAATTTATGTAAATGCATTTTAATTTAATTAGTTTAATTTTATTGTAATTCATAAAATTTTCAAATACTTATAAATATATAACATTGTAAATATATTTAAAAGGGTCAAAGCCGCAAGCGACATGATTTTCTCTCTCTATATAGACTTCATTCGAATTCGATTTCGATTTACCGTTTGTATATATATATAGACTTCATTTGATTTCAATTTACAGTTTTGAAATTTAAAAAGGAAATATGTAATACCAATCATTTTAGTTAATTAAATCTATATAAATGAAGTTTAATTTAATTAGTTAATTTTATTGTAATTAATAATTGTTAATTAATTATTAATATTATAATTAACATGTAATATATTAAATAAAATGTATTTAAAAGTTCAAAATGGTTACTGTGGGTGTGTATATAGGAGTTGTCTTTAGTGTGATTTTTGGATTTTTCGGTGCTGGAATCCGGTGGAAAATTTTGATGTGAAGTTTTGATTTGTGTTATTTAAATTAGTTTTTTGATTGTATATGGATTCAACACCTTACGATACTTCTATTTTGTAGGGGGTTATCCATCAAACTTGTGATTTCAATAAATTCATGCCGGATTTTAAATTAATTAGACCAAATAAATCTATCAAGAAAACTTTAAAAAAATGCACTAAAAACAACTTACTTTATATATATAATAATTAAATTTATGATAATATAGTTTATTTATTGTATGTTAATTAATTAAAATTGTTCATATATAAATATAACATTGTAAATATAGTATATATATATATTATATAATTTTTTTTCTACTTATATAATACTACCTACAAACACTCACGAGGATCTTGAAAATCAGCTAACCTATCGCAAAGAGTGCCTTAACAATGTCATCCCATTTCACCGTCCAATCCAAAACCTGTGAGCATATATACTATATAATATAATTTTAAATTATAAAAATATAAAATACATCCGTAATATAACTTTCCAATTTTATTATTTAATTTATATTATTAAGTTAATTTCTTTACTTTTAATTTTTTAATTTCTTTATTTGTGAGCGTAGAAGTCCCATTTTAAATTTAAAAAATATCTCATGACACCATCGATAACAAGGATTGCCTTGAAAAAGTAATGCCATTAAGAAAAAAATCAAATCCAACCTTCTAAAAAACAGAGTTTTGCTCGTAGAGATCACAGTCAGGAAGTGGCTAAGAGATCGCATAAACAATGTAACAGGTCCACAAATTCAAAACCAGCATGTCTTGAACATGCATTACAAAGGATTTTACGAGATGATAATGATGTGCCATGACATTATAATTCCAGGAAAGTAAATCGTTATGAGGTTAGGGTGCATAAAACCCAATATCTGTTCACAAATGCAGTGATATTGCAACCAAATGGTGTTCATAATTTGTAAACTAAAGTGAACATCTGTAAAAAAAAACAAGTTGAATTTTTTTGGGCATGTTTCCTGTAGGTTTGTATGAATTAAAAGCATGATCCAAAGTAATAAAGTAACAATACATATACATATAAGGCTCATGATTAATTTAAATATTTTAATATGAGATTTTATGTAGATTATTTATCTGTGGTCATTTTTTTAGCACCAAAAAAGTTGATGGCAAAAAATGACCATATCAACATTTGGGAAACTACCCAATAGCCCCAATTAGACTTTTTTCCCTTTAAGCCTGTGGTTCTGACTGGTTTTAAATGGATCTAGTTACCTTATTCCTAAAATTAATCTATGCTAATGTTAATCTAATATATATATATATATATAAAATAAAATTTCCGATTTAGATTATCTTTGTCAAATTTTGAATAAATGTGATTATTTTGATATCACTAATGACAATGAAGTTTGCAAGGCACATTCCAAGGACGAATCCATAAATGGTTTAAAATGCTACCAACTCAATCCATGCTTCATGGAACCATTTTATGAAGGTTTTTCTTTTAGCCTTTAGAATTACAATTACAAAAATTTGTGTTTAGAAATTAAGTGCCTTTCTATGCATGTTGATGAATCTCTTGATGAATGTTATAATAGGTTTATGTCACTTCGTTTTAGATTCCACCTTGGAGATTTGCCCTCAAAAAGTGATCTAACTGAATGACTTATTGCTCTTGTACTTAAAAAGAATAATGAAACAAATAGTTACGAGAAGGAAATGCAACCTCTAGTCATTCTAACTCTATTATACCTATTAATCAACCTGAAATTGTATCACCACCACACAATTTAGGAGTTTTTTTGGCACATTTTTAAACGTCAGAAAAATAATATTTTAATCCATATTTGAAATCTAAAAATTTCCCCGAAACATCCTTTGGTGCTTATGGAGAAGAACTAAGCTCAATAGAATGAGAAACACCAAATTCCACTAATGGACAATTGAATAATTCTATTTCTTCTAAAAATAATCTTGAAATAATTCAAACTAGTTTTACTCAAGATTCTTCTAATAATCAGAATTCTCTTGTAAGATATGTTTCATCTTTCAATGATGAAAATCTTTCAATCTTCATTGTTTGTCTTGCAGGCTTGCCATGGTGACTTTTATGGGTCGAGGCCTCTCTTCACATATCTCCCCACCCTCTTTGCTTGGCAAATTTGTCATTTCCAATGTGGTTTCTCTTTCAGAATGTCTCTTGTCAAATTGATAGTACTTTCATTCTTCCCATAATCTCTTATTCCCTGATAATAAAGTTTTTTCTCTATCCTTTCTTTCTTTGTGTTCTCTTCCCTGTGCTCTACGAAGCATTTGCATCTTCTTCTTCCTCTGTCCTTATATAACTATTAACCTATTCAAGTCTAGCTTTGATTTCTTTTAGACCATCTTTCTTATTGTTCCTATTAAAAGATAAAAAACAATTCAATTGTTGCCCATCTTAACAGATTTCGAACCATTACCAACCAGACTTGGACTGACAAGAAAATCTGTAGTAAATTATTTTTACAAATGAGATGAATTAGAGGTTGTGGTTTTGTCATTACATTTTTTTTTAAATATTTTTTTCACTGTGCCCGCAACACTTTCAGACATACATAATCTTGTCTAAAAATGGATCACAAAACCCAGAGGAATCAAAATTCAGTAACCATTGAATTACACTTTAAATATTTTTTACACTGTGCCCACGACAACTTTCAGACCTACATAATCTTGTCTAAAAATGGATCACAAAACCCGCAGGAATCAAAACTCAGTAACCATTGGATCACACTCCAGAAACTCTTGTAATTACAATTTAATCACATTCTAGAAACTTTTGTAATTACAAACCATTGGATCACACTCTAGAAACTCTTGTAATTACAATTTAATCACATTCTAGAAACTTTTGTAATTACAATTTAGCAGACTGTAAGTTACATGGTAAGCGAAGCGTTTCGAACACGATTCCTCTTGATCATGATGTGAGCTGTAGGACCTACACGGTAAGCGAACCCTTTCGAACACGATTCCTCTTCATCATGAACGTCAACGCCCAAAACAAAACAAGTAAAAAATTATTATTGGCCGGTGAGATTCTGGTAACTTTGTACTTATGCAACCGAAGATAGATTCACTAAAACTAAAATTACTTTAAAATATATATAATTAGGATAATATTAAAATTTAGATTTTAATTTAATATATTTTGAATATTTTAAATTGGAAAATTTTATTAAAACTCAGTGATCATCTAAAGAATATTAGATATTTTAAAAATAATAAAATTGAAATTATTATATAAAATTAAAAATTATTATATTTTTTTCATAATAGATATATAAATTAATTAAATTATGAAATTACAAAAAAAGGGTTTTTAGTATAGTTTTTGGTCTAATTTGTTCCTACAAGGATTTGTTGGAAACACAAGTTTGAGTTATTTTGACTTGTGCTCTATAAGATTTTTACAGTGTTGTATCTATATATGCACTCAAAAACCATTTTTAAGCAATAAAGATCAAGATTTTGACAAAAAAAAATCACTTAATTCTTGCCAAAAACTTAATTCATGTTGATTCATATATATATATATATATAAAGAGATAATATTTAATGTTTAAAAAAAGAATTATAAAAATAATAAAAATAAATTTCAAGATTTTTAACATGATGTGATTGATATTGATGATTAACATTTTTATTTAACTAATATAGATTTATTTTAACTCCATATCTAGAAAGATCAAATTTCTTAAGATACATCTTAAAAAAGACTAGTACCATGAATTGATCTCTTACATTTCTCTTAATGTAATATGTATGATTTTATTTGAGCAAAAAATAATTATAATTTTATTATTGAAAATATTAGCTAGAAAAGGTTCCTTGATTTCTGCCTTAATCATAAGAGCTAGAATGAGTTCCTTCTTATGCATGATTGAGTTCCTAAAATTAGGAGATTCTCTATAAATTAGGAAGAGTTAGGATGCAGTTAACTTATGTGTTAAAATTGAAAGTTGAGTTGTTAATTTTCTATTGTGAGTTGATTGAGTAAAAATACAAGTGAATTGAGTTTCAAGTGGTTGATTTAAACTAAGACGAGTTAACCATTTGAATTGTCTTTAAAAGGAGGAATGAAGGCACACGTCTAATCATTGTTTTGGCGAGCACGAGTTAGTGAGAGCAAGCAATAGGAAGCACAAGTTTGTGCGTGGAGCTTGTGAGAAAAAGAATGTGCAAGAGAAGCTTGCACAGGTTGGTAGAGGGCATCAGAGATCAACAATCTTGCAAAGGTTTCAAGAATAGATCAACCAAGAAAGACAAGTGTGTCTTTCAGATTGAAATTGTTGTATTTTGTAAGAGATCAATTGCTAAGTGTTTGCTATCAATAAAATTCTCATCAAGTAGAGGGTTTTCCCTAGGTTACCTAGACAATTTTGTGTTTTTGAATTTTGTGATTGTGTATTTATTTTTGTTCATATTCTGGTGTAAAATTTAGTAGAGAAATTTTGTGTCTATATGAAAAAGTATTTTTTAGTTTGTTCATCTTAGCAGTTGCATAATTTCATGGATTTTCTACATGGTATTAGAGTTGGTTGAAGAAGAGGGTTGGAGGACGAATTTTGGGTAGTTTTGTGCATAGTTTGAAGTGTTATTTCTCTTAAGTATAGGTTGTATATTTATGTGTAGTTTGAGGAGGCGACATAGCTTCTTTGGGTAGACCATGGGTAGGTCCACCCACCATCTTTGGGTCAGCCTCCCATCTCTGGGTCCGCCCAACTATTATTGGGTCCACATAAAAAAAAACTCCTAGGGCACTGCCCCGGACCCCATGTGGGGGCCTACTACCCCCCTTGTGAGCCCTCGTTGTGTCCGACATAAAGTACAACACATGGGGCTAGTCATGGAAAGAATATAACGCACACCCAACATATGCAGAGTTTCAGAGGTCTAATGTGTCTAAGTTAGGGCACCTCCTAGGGCAACCGTAGGAGCCCTATAAAGGGCCAAAAATATCTGTGATTTGAGTGCACAAGGAAAAGATTATCAAGATTGTGTAGAGATCTTTGAAAAGGTTTTTGGCTGCATTTTCGTGTAAATGATTGGTCTGGTGTATGTGGCTAAGTTCTCTCCCCTGAACAATGTATGGAGAGAGTATTAAAGGTCTTATGTGTAGTGTATTTTGTGGGAAACTAATCATTATGAGCAGACCTAGTTGTAGCGTAGCCTATGTTTAGTCTCTTTAATGGTGTAAAGGGACGGTGTGAAGGCAAATTATTGTGAGCCCATGTACAATTAATTATGGAGTAGTAGAGTTATTGTAAGAGGGCAAAGTTTTGGAGCCTGTGCTCAGGGATCCTTGGAGTAGCATAGATCACTGATAGAAGGCAGATTGTTGAGTTAATGTGTGCAAGCAAATCTGGAGCAACAAAGGACCTTGTGAGCAACTAGGGAAAAGGTATTGGAGCAACATATTCTCTGCAATAAGAGGTGGCAAAGGACTTGCCAAGTGTTCAAGACAAGGGGACTAAAAGAGTTGGTATACACGCTTCTTTAAAGTCAAGTTTGTTCTTATTCTTAGGCAAATTGATGGTCATGTGGTGTTGACATCAAGCCTTTGTTTTCTTTGTATCAAAGCTAATTGTAATTGTAAATGTCATAATCCCTAGCACCAAAACCTTATATTTGTTGTATTAAAATTGTAATATAACCACTTTTGAATTGACAAAATTGTGTTTACTTCATTTATTCATTGATATATATTTTCATTGGTGAAAAGTGCTTAGTAGTGTGGCATTTTAATATGTTTGTGATCGCTTTTTAGACATAGACGTGATTCTAAATGGCCCAAAAAAAAAATTAAAAAATCAACAAGTTAGTCGAAGAAAATAATTATTGTGTTATTTCAGTGTGCCAATATTTTAAGGTGTTTATGGTGTTTATAGTCTACCGATTAAAAAACAAAAGCACGTATACTATCCTTGACTAATTCCCTAATGCGCACAATTTCATTTCCTAATGCACACAATTTCTAAGGCGTTTTTTTCTTCATCGCTTTCACATAGAATACTATCTGAGGTTGAATCCTTAATCAACCTGAGGAAAAGATATCAAAACCTCTGTTAAGTTGGATGCCGTAGTTTAATTAGTTGGAGGAATTGCTTGGAAAGTTATGGAAATTTGGTTATATTTAGAGAAAATCTGGCAAAGATTTTGGTAAATTTAAATTATAGTTTTTAAATTTCAAAATTTTAGGTGTTCTAAAAGTTTTTGATGGTGCTGAATCCATTTTCTATCATCAAAAACACTATTCAAACCCTATCTCTACAAGATTTTTTGAATTTTTTTACGCCAATTCTAGCCACTTTTGACCGTCCAATCAATTCCTCCGCCTCATTAGACTACTCCTCAGTCAATTACCCAGACTTCTAATTCCCTGCCCAAGTTATCCATACACAGTGCAACTGCACTGAACTGCCAAAACATAATTCCCTGCCCAAGTTATCCAAACACAGTGCAACTGCACTGAACTGACAAACACAGTGCAACTGCACTGAACTGCCAAAACATAGACAAGTTGCACTGAACTGCCAAAACATAGACAGGTTTCAAGAGAATTCAAGTCTATTTCCGAAAAGTATGCTTGCAATTACCTTCAATTCAATTCAATCCACTAAGAGCATTCTAATTTTCACGCGCCTAGCATCTTATTTAACCTCTGGAAAATCATTGGCACCTCCTGATATGCTATTGCGTTAATTATCAGCATTTCTTTGGGGACTGTATCAAATGCATGAGATATCGAGAGAAAAAACAACATACCTCACGAGCGGTTGTTTTCTGCGCATGACCTTCGAAAGAAGGATCCTTATTGCTGTCCACTGATTCTCTGTAATCCATCCCGATACCTTTGATAGCAGCTCAAGACAAGACAGAAAAAATCACTACTTAAAGGATCTCAACTGTTAAATATTATCCTGTACAGATTTACAAATCAAAATCAAGATCAAAAGAATACACCACTGAAAGCCCATGGATTAAATCTGAGATCTGGAAACATACCTGGATGGTAGGGTGCTTTTTTTGGGGAACGATTTACAGGTTTTCTTCGGCAATTGTATCGTCGTGCATGCGGAGATGTTCGAATACCGTAATCTGCTTTAAATAGTCCGATGAACACCAAAAAAAATGGGCATAGATTCATAGTTGAACATACGCCTCAGAGTAAGATTTTTTTTTTTTTTTCAATACATACCTAAACAAATTGCTTTCTTAACCGTAAGATTTAAGACCAGCAATCCATGAAATTTAATATATATTTATTCATAAATTCGTGTGCGCAGGCCTTTTTTTTTTTTTTAATTAAAAAATGTAATTTCTTAAGAGTAAGATATAATTTCTGAAGAGTACGATTTAAGGCCAGGAAACATTCAAATTTAATATATATTTATTCATACATTCTGTGCCCAGACTTCTTTGTCAAAATGCACAATTTAAGCGGCGTGGATTATACATATTTTAAAGCCACTGACTTGAAATTGAATTAAAATTTGGAACAACTGAGAGAAACCTCTGTTAAACTGAGTCTTCCTAGAAGAATCGCCGGAAATCGAAAAGGTAAATTGAGTAGAAGGAAATCTTAGATACGTGACATACTGGTTATTTCGGCGATTATATCTTTTCCGTTCGTTCCCGAGAAGGTCGATTCCTTGTAGAAAGCAGAACTGGTAGAGGACCAGAAGTAAGAGAGATGAGATGTTCCCCGTGGGGAAGAGGGGGGATTTATATTAAAAGATAAAAAACAATTCAATTGTTACCGCCACGTTTAACAGATTTCGAACCATCCATGACGGAAAGTAATACACACCAATCCAATAAGTGAGGTGAAAACTATCGGCATTCTGCGGACTTGGAGGTGACAGGACAGGTTTTTTTAATATTTTTTTCAGGGAAGAAATCATGCTGGGAGTCTGAGTAGCTTTCAGATATACATAACTTTATTTGGACAGGACAGAATAGGTTTTTTAAATATTTTAGCTTTCAAACATATATATTTTATAATTTGATTTAAGAGGAACACAAAACTTGCCAGAATTAAAATTCCTCACCTTCCCATTAAACCACATAGCTAATGCATCTTTTGGCAGACTAGAAATAAGTGAATTTTGAATCACGTCACAAGATTACGTGTGCCGTAGGAGCAGCTACTTGGCCAGCGAAGCGTTTCGAACACGATTCCTCTCGATCATTAACGTCAACGCCCAAAATAAAACGGGTAAAAATTAATATTCGCCGGTGAGATTTTAGTAACTTTGTACGTATGCAACCGAAGAGAGATTCATTAAAACTAAAATTACTTAAATTTATATTTAATTATATAATATTAAATTTAGATTCATTAAATTTGAAAAATCAAAAATCAGTGATATTGTAAAAACTATTAAATATATATTCTAAATAATGAATCCAATATTATAAAAATTAAAAAATATTACTATATGGGGAAGGTTTTTATATAATATTTTTGGTCTAATTGCTCCATTGGATTCTGTTGGTTGTTGGAGTATATGTTGAGTTGTGTTTCTCTATAGGATTCTTTTACAGTGTTGCATCTATATCATGTATAAAAAAACTATTTTAAACAATTAAATTCAAGATTCCTGATATATTTTTTTTTATAAAATTCTCTCGCAAAAAACTCCAAAACATTATAATAGATAGACGTATATTGATTTCTATTAATCTTCATTAATTTGAGTATATTTTACTTTATTGGGAGGTAGCTTTTGATTAATAAATGGTTAAAAATTATAATTAGATAAAAAAAATTAACTGTTAAAATTTAAATTTATAAATAATAAATTTACATTTTTAAGATTTTTTAAAAGATGATAAATAACATTTTTATTTAATTAATATAGATTTATTTTAACTTCATATCTAGAGGAATCAAATTTTTTTAAGACGCACTCTAAAAAAAGACTAGTATACCGAGAGACTTAATCTCTAAAATTTCTCTTAAGGTAATATGTATGAATTTTTTTATAGCAAAAACTATTTATAGTTTTATTATTGAAAATATTAGGGGTTCCTTGCTTTGTGCCTTAATCATAGGAGCTAGAATGAGTTCTTTCTTGTGCATGACTCGAGTTCCTAAAAATTAGGAGATTACATATAAATTAGGATGAGTTCCTATAATTTAGGAATCAACCCCAAAAAATTAGAATGAGTTAGGATGCAATTAACTTATGTGTTAAAATTGATAGTTGAGTTCTTAATTTCCTATTGTGAGTTGCTTGAGGAAAAACACAAGTGGTTGACTTGAACTAGGAACGAGTTGCATTAGCAGTTAATTCATGTTAACTCAATTAATCACAAAATCATTCCTTAATTAGAAAACTCACTAATTTTAACCATTTGAATTGTCTTTCAAAGGAGGAATGGAGACACAAGTTTAATAATTGTTTTGGTGAGCACGAGTTAGTGAGAGCAAACAATAGGAAGCACGAGTATGTGCATGGAGCTTGTGAGAGAAAGAATGTGCAAGAGAAGCTTTTACACAGGTTGGTAGAGGGCAACAAAGATCAACCGTCTTATAAAGGTTTCAAGCATAGATCAACCAGGAAAGACAAGTGTGTCTTTTAGATTGAAATTTTAGTATTTTATAAGAGATCAATTGTTCCCTAAACAATTATGTGTTTTTGAATTTTTTGATTTTGTATTTATTTTTAGGAGGGTTGTAGTAGCTACTACAGTGATCAAGGTGGATGTTGGTGGCCATCCCCCTATCCCACTTGGACCCCCACAACTGTCTCTTTCAGTTTTTCTGTTTCCTTAATTGTAGCACAATTTACTATTTTTAATAGTTTTTCGGGTCCTAAACTTTCGGAGCCGTTTTGAGGCCCTAAATGACATTTTTTTTAGCAATCTACCGCCATCAATCTTCTGCAAAAATTGTCTTTTCCTTCGTAGTCCTCGGAGAGATCTTTCCAATGAGGTATCATACGTATCAAACAGAGATAATATGACCAAGTCACGACCTCGGGAAGTTGGTTGTCCAACTAAACCCAAGGGGGCCCATAAACTCTTGGTGTTACATCTCCTTGGGTTAGGGTTTGCTCTTATTGTTCAATAATAAAAGGCCCTTGAGCCTCATTGTAACACAGTTCATAGGCATGTAGCCGCCACATCTCTTCTCAGAGATAAGCTACCATCGCCCGAGCTAGATTATTTCCATTTCTGTTTATAGGCATATTTCAGTATTTTACATTAATGAAATGAAGTATTATTTTGCTGCATCTCTGTTTATCTCTGTAATTTGTTGCGTTCTTGTTTAAATTCGAATCATACAGGCAACCCTGATCAGGGACAAAAATTTTCAATCTTGGTTGCATGCGCAAGACGAGAGATTTAGGACCGAAGTTAACATCTCAAGTATTATAATTTTCCTTCTAAGTTGGTGTTGTTTGCTAGATTGATTGTCCAGGTTTGGGACATTTTGGTGGATATCTTATGTATTGTTTCGAGGATAGTTATAAGGTATCTTTGGTGCCCTAAGTCCAACATTTTAGGAGGACATTAAATTGGTTGGAGCGCCATAATTGTTGAAGCTCAAGGTTGATCCTTGAAGGGATAAAGGAAGTAGCCAAGAGGGCTTAATATTCATCCCTAGTTCACTGTGTAGATATA